>BOPN01010696.1:17500-21009 GCA_017312705.2 Penaeus japonicus
AGAAATGGGTCGTGAACGTACTGGATTCTGGTCATCGTTTTCACAAAGTACTCTCTACTGATTCAAAGTACTCTTCTTTGCTCTTCTTCTGGGTACTTCCAAGACACAGGTTAATAGATATGTTTGGACCTTTGAATGAAATCATTATTTGTCGCATTAAAACTACGGAAGAAATGGTTGTATCTATCAGCTGTCTTGCAAAAACACCGAACTATCTTTTGAGATGCCCAAAGAAGTATTAATTCAGACTTGAACAAATTTAATCAAACTGTTGAAAAAAAAATCTTCCCAGATGAAAGCCATTCTGAAAGGAATTATTTGATGGATTTTCAGTCCTTTCAGACGCTCCCCGCAAAACGTACTGGAAAGGCCACCAAGGACTGGCCGAGCAGCTGCTGGAATTGCTCAAGTTCAATATGAAGCTTTGAACTTCTGGATGAGTCGACCAGCTAGAGCTCAGTCAAAAGCACAGGAGGAAGCTTCTCTGCAGTGGAAGCAATGAGGGCAAAAGCACGGAACAGTTTTAGCCCAGACTGCGACATCAGACTGCACTGTCAAAGCGCAGCACAATTTTAATTAAGAAATTAGTAAAAGTAACAATTGTTCTTTGAGCCATCTAACATTGCAGGATTGATGCTAGATCTGTTTGTTTTATATCCTCCTCGTTTGTCTAACATATAGTGGAACATCGTTATCGGTGGGATTTTGGGATTTATCAGTATACCCATATCATTACGCGTATTTTATGCAGTTTGGCTTGCACTGCTACCCCCCCCCCTCCATACCCATATATATATATATATATATATATATATATATATATATATATATATATATATGTATATATATATATATGTATATATATATATATATATATGTATATAGATATGTATATATGTATATATATATATATATGTATGTATATAGATATATATATGTATATATATATATACATATATATACTGTATATGTATATATGTATGTATATATATATATATATATATATATATATATATATATATATATATATATATATATATATATATATACATATAAATTGCTATGTATATGCTTAAGAATATATTACCCTACCAATGCATGTACATGATAAAACTTATTGATATAGCACCAGGGTTAACTCTCACGTGTTGTAAGGAAAGATGGATAGGCCTTTGATGATACTCATCCTTGTGCAGCAGAATATGGCATCAGAATTGTGTCTTTATTTCTATTCATTATTTTCATGAACTTAAATATGAATTACGATTATTACATATGTATTATTAACATTTCTTATCAGTATCAGTAGTTCTAATGTCAATAGTAATGTTATTGTTATTATCAGCATAATCTGATATTGATTTGTCATCATTTTCTTTATCATTACTTTTGTTGCTATTGTTAGCATTATTATCATCATCATTATCATTATTATCATTTTTATTATTGTTATCATTATCATACTTATCATTATTGTGATTATCGTGACTATCTTTATCCTTATTAGCATTATCGTACTTTTATGATACTATTATATAATTTTGATTGTCTTCTTTATCGTTTTCTAATTATCATGATTATTACTATCAATATCATTATTGTTATTGTTGTTTTCTTGATTATTATTATCACTTCTACCATTTTTATTATTTTTCGTCATTGGCATTATTATGATTATTATTGCCATCGTTATCATTATCTTCATTAACATTGTTATTATCATTATCATTATCATCATTAGTATTATTATCAATATTATGATTATCATTATCTTCATTTTGATTATCATTATAATGATAACCATAATCAATGTTATTATTATAATTATCATTATTATCATTATCATTATTAATGTTATCATTATCATTACTATCCTAACCTTCATCATCATCATCATTGTTGTTATTATTATCATTATCATTCGTATTAGTAGTAGTAGCATTATTATTATTATCTTCATTATCCTTATTGTTAATACCATTAGCATCATTATTATTATAAACATTATTAATAACATTGTTGTAATGATCATCATTGTTATTAATTATATCATCATTCTTATCATCATTTTTATTATTGTTATTATTTTTATTATTATCTTCATTCATTTATGTATTATTTTTAATTATTATAATTTTCAGTTTCAGTTTCAGTTATCATTATCATCATTTTCATTGTTATGATTATTGTTGTTATTATTCACTCTATTATCATTATCATCCTTATCATCATCATCATAATTATTATTAGTATCTTCATCATTATCATTATCATCATCCTCATCATTTTCATTATCTTCATTGTTATTATCATGATCATACTATAATTATTCTATTGCTACCATTATCATTATCATTATTTATAATTGTTATTAGAATATGCATGACTATAAAGATAATATTTTCATTAAATAAGAACAAGAATATAAAGCAACACCAAAATCCGTATAAATCGAGGAAACGCGGCTAATACAAGAAAGTCTCCGGAATCCGTCTGCCATGTTTGAGACCGATGAAAGGAAAATATTGCCTCGAGCAAAGCTAGCGGTCCCGATTAACAAACCGTAAGAGCAAATATTTGATAGTTTTCCTCATTACCAGAGGCCGATAATGTTGCGAGAGACCGTATATGTATGTCTATGACTATGTATATTCTGTTTTTTGTTTTTGTTTTTTTTTTCTTCTTTTTAAGGGTAACGTTACTTGGGAGGGGGGGGGGGGAGAACGGTAACGTTACGGCTTTTCGATTACGTCACCGAGTTGAAATATGGTTCTCGGTTACGTTAGAGATTTACGTAACGGTCGTCCTGTTACGTCGGAAGGTTAAGAAATGGCGTTCGGTTACGTTAAGGGTAGTTCATGCTATATCTGCACGGTTACCCTCAGAAAACTATATAAAGGCTGTTCTATTACTCCATAGAACAGCGTGACGTTGGTTCGGTTACGTCAGGGATTTAGGCTACAGTTACGTAACGGTTATTCTGTTACGTCGAAGACTTGATTAAGTTACGGTTCGTCAATCACATCGTGCTATTACGTGACAGACTTTGGGATTCCGTCACAGCAATCCAATCATGTTAGGCCATCATTTTACTAACAAATTTACGAAAGAAAAAAAATTCCATGACACTTACATCTGGTTACATCAAAGGACACGTAAAATGGGCCTTCTTAAAGCGCACGACCTATGGAACTCCTGTGAGGCATTGGTACTCTTCAGGAATTCGGGAAAGCCGGTGGGAGGCCGCACATAAATCAGGTCGGGTCTCACCGTTGTTTTACGTGCGGGGAATTTCCCTGTAAAGTGAAATTCCTTTATTTCGTCTTTGTCTTTGTTTTTTTTTTTCGTTTCTTTTTGGTGGCTTGTAAGATTTTAGTCACTTGTGTATCTGTTGTGGGTGAAAATATTATCATCAATATAATGATTGTGATTATCACTTTTATTACTATTGTCAATTTATTATCATTGTTATTATCAACATTATTGTTAGCATGTTTTTTTTTTATCTA
>BOPN01010698.1:10000-20995 GCA_017312705.2 Penaeus japonicus
CCCGTTTTCTTTTCATTCAAAATTTTCAGCGACTGCAAAACTTTATAGACTAGATTGCATGCTTAAGGGAAGAAGCCTTGAAATAATAATGATGTTAATACTGGTATTTATTATGATGATATTGATGCTTTTGTTAGTACTGGTGTCTCTTATGACTATCATGATGTTGATGAGATGATGATAATGATTATGGTGCCTATCACAATGATAAATAATTATGATGTAAATACTGGTGTCTATTAAGATGGAAGATGATGATAATGATGGTGATGTAATTATTGACAAGTTCTGATGCTGTCAACATTGGTTTAACTGATGAAGATAATGATGGTGATGGTGGTGATGATGATGATTTGGAGGAGGAAGATGCAGCACAATAAAAAAGAATAAAAAAGAAAAATGGGTTACAAAAGTGTATGGAAACAAATGGAAAGAAATGACCCACAAAAAGTATGCAATGTCTATTCATCATTGTAATATGATTTCAAGCAATGGCAAACATGCAATGTTAACAATAATGTAAAATAGATAATACACTACAACAGCAATTCATAAATATACAATGTTTTCTTTTGTATGCCTTATCTACTTATCTGCCTGTTAACCCATTCACGACAGGACGTATTTTTGCCTACTCCCGCTTACGCCAGGAAGATAACAAGCATGTGACGCTTTGTGCCGGGGTGTTTTCTCACTGCGCGGGGCCTCACTGAACCAATCAGAGTGTTTTTCACCCACACTGTTCTTACTGTTTTTATGAATGCGGCTACAATGTAAAGGCTTGTAAAAATAGTGCCATGTTCAGAGGAGTTATTTTAGTCAAAAAACATGATACAGTAATGCCTTTTTAATTTTATTTTATTGACCTTTGCCTATATTCTTCACTTCTATGTGAAAATACCAAAGGAAAATGGAAGCAATCTCTTAGTGGGGCAACAAAAAACATGTTTTGTCATCAATATCACGTAGTTTTCTGTGACGTCATCTTTTTTAATGTTATATCTCATTTTATGACACTCAAACACCTAAACTAAAGTAACAGAGTCTAAGAAATTATATAAAATGATTATATTTGAGAACAATCTAGCAATCTATTGCTGACGTTTCAGCACGTCACAACTGCCCCTCCTGGAACTCGGCGAGAAAATGCACAACGGGGATATTTTTCGACCATGTGATAGGACGTCTACCGGCACGAATGGGTTAACATAGGCAAAAACTTATACAGAGATTATATATATACTAATCTTAAATCCAACTTATATAATCAACTCACAAGTATATAACCATCTCATATCACTGGTAAGAGAATAAAGGAAGAAACAAAGAGATGAAATACAAAATATGACAAAGCAGAAAAAGGCAAAGAAAGAGGATGAGGAGGCTGAAACAGAAGTAGAAGGAGAAAAAAACACAATTAGTACAATAACAGCATGTGAAAGTAAAATTCTCAAATTAAATCAACACAACAATATGTCTAAAATATATTAAGAAGAATAACAGCACATGATTATGTAAATGAAGTATAGCAAAATACACACGTCAATCATATAAACTCAAGTCCTCACAATCACTTTCTTTACAATAGCCTAACAAGAGACAATGTGACCAATGCATTTTATCACAAAAATATATTCCTTAACTTATTTCACCTTTAATTTTACCATTTTATGACATTTCATCACATCCTAAGTCTTCAGAGCAAAATGCATATTAAGTAGATATAATTGCACAACCTTGTAGATAAAAAACTGTAACAAATAATGGATCTGATAAATGATCAAGAAAAAGCAACTTCACGTCAATTATACATGCAATAAAGATTATCAAAATACAAAAAACAAAACAAAAACAAAAAAACATGATCATTTATCCAATCAATGCTCCCTATAGATATTTTCTTTTGTCTCGTAAACAGCTGTTTAACTCTACATAAAAAAGATGAAGATACAACACATCATTCCATTATGAGTAAAGGGAGCTAATGGAGGAGATGGATGCTAGCATTCAAAATACTTCTTAAATAAGTTAGTTTTAAAGATCCTTTAATCAATACTTACATACAGTGTGTGTGTGTGTGTGTGTGTGTGTGTGTGTGTGTGTGTGTGTGTGTGTGTGTGTGTGTGTGTGTGTGTGTGTGTGTGTGTGTGTGTGTGTGTGTATGTGTGTGTGTGTGTGTGTATGTGTGTACATGTGTGTGAATCTGTCTGTGATCACATGTGTGGATGTGCACAAAGACATACAAATGTGCAGGAGTGAATGTCTATTAAATGTGCATATGCATTATGAAAATTAAACAAAAGAAAATATCATAAAATTTGGTTTCTTTACGTGGATTTAGACTCACATGCATGCCGACACCCTTTTCTTCCTTTTAGGAATTTTTTTTTTAAACATAATTTCCTAATCATTAATACATATTTCTTTTATTCCAGATTCATAAACAAACATAGCTGGGTATATTGCACATATTGTATAATATAACACAGGTTTAAAAAAAATTTAAATGCATGAATGTGTTTTTTTGCTTCTATGTATTACTTTCAAATATGTGTCTGTCTGTGTGTCTGTCTGTGTGTCTGTGCATGTGCGTATGTAAAGTGGTAAATTAAATGTTAATTACAAGTTTATAGATGATGCATCATACAAGGCTAGTTATATGATCAAAAACACTTTGATTTCTGCAAGTTCAGTCGAAACTATTAACAATAAATTATCAATGAGATCCAGATGGCTGTTATTAGTAAAAAATCTAGAAAATTTTCCCTATTCAAACATATACATAAACTGTATATATTTGTATATATGTATGTATATATGTATATATAATATATATATATATATATATATATATATATATATATATTTATCTATATATATATACATATATATATATATATATATATATATATATATATATATATATATATAATATATATATATATATATAATATATATATATATATATATATATATATATATATATATATATATATATATATATAATATATATAAATATATATATATATATATATAAATATATATATATATATATATATATATATATATATATATATATATATATATATATATATATGAATATATATATATATATATATATATATATATATATATATATATATATATATATTTATATATATATATTTTTATATATATACATATTTATATATATAAATATTTATCTATATATATATATATATATATATATATATATATATATATATATATATATATATATATATATATATATATATATATTTATATATATAAATATATATTTATATATATATATATATATATATATATATATATATATATATATATATATATATAAATATATATTCACATATATATATATATATATATAATATATATATATATATATATATATATATATATATATATTATATATATATATTATTATAAAATATTATTATTCATATACATATATTATTATTATTATATTATTATTATTATTATTATATATATATATATTATATATTATATATATATTATATATATGTATATATGTATATGTGTATATGTGTATATATAACTATATATTAGTAATATGTTTAACTACTTTCAAGATGGCCCCTGAGGCTTTGGACTAGTGTAAATAAATATGACATCTTCATCTGTCCCATAACTCTGTCTGGCCTCATCAAGCTTACTAAAAGAGATTGAACAAATGCGATTCTTAAAAGACGGATTTCTGTAATAAATGTGGTTCTTCCTCAAGTCATAGCCAATGAGGAGAATATAGTGACCTTGGTAAGGAGGAGAACAAGGCAGGCAGGAACGTAGTTGTGGCATCGCCCTCTCGCATCTGTTGCAGATGAGGAGGTGGGCGTTAGTTAGCACTATGACTGGCCCATCCTGTTGCAGGTGGGACAGCATGTCGCTGATAGTGCTGCTCCCCTGCTCCACCACCACGCCGTTCCTACTGGCATCGCGGAATCGGTCGAGGACCCTCTGAGTGTCCTGCAGAACAGTTGATGCAGTTGAAGAGAATATAATTGTATGTGGTTAAATCACCTGTCTTCATTCATTCATGTTGGCTACCCTCAAGTAAATATTGTATTCTGAAAATCTTAAACAAGAAACAAATACACACTGTTGATTTATGAGCTTTGAAACTATCAAATTACAAACTGATTTCTTTCTTATGGAAATTCACTAATAAATCACTTTTATTCTCCCTAAAATCTTATCTTATTATTATTTCACACATCTATCAACTATTTACATTTTTTTACATGTTTTGATATCTTATTCTATACAATAATAACAGTAACAAAAATCAATATACAAAAATAAAAAACAAAGAGATTAACTCGTTACAGAAGGTCATATCTAAGAGAAATCCAGATTTCAAGAAAACATATTTTGCCATAAAAAGTAGTCAATAATCTATGTATTTATCATTCACTGACATTTCTCACAAGCAATGCATGTGCAGAATTAACCCATTAGCAGCGGATGGCATGATTTGCTGCAAAGGCAGAGTCGGTCATAGACGCGGATGGCACCATGCCAGACATGTAAAACAGCCATCCTATTGCCTAGACCTTTTTTTAATACCGCAACCAATGGGTTAATAATGGAAGGCTGCCAATATTCCTCATACCTGATGACCATAAGTCCAGGTCCTAATATCTTGCAAGATATTGTAAAAAAGAACAAAAATGTAATCATAGTTTTTGTCTCCATACTATAATTTGAGAAATGTTAGTGTGTCTGGGCTAATGTATATGTGCATGTGCAGCACCTTGTGAATATCCCATGATGAGTCCAGTTTCTACCTTTTTTTTTTACGAGAAGCTGAGGTAACTGGGAACTGAACAAAGAAGATACACAAGGTAGGGGGAAACAAAGGTATGTCTGCTGTATTCACTATCTGAGATCAGGTGAGAAACAGGTCTTATCCTCAATATTTGGTGTGATGCCAAACAGTGTCTGAATACCCTTTACTGCCTCCTGGTATCTTATTTTCTAAAAATACACAAAAATAATAAAAAAAATACCTGAAAAAAATCTAAAGGAGGAAAAAACAGAGTATCTAATCAAAACAAATAAATGAAACTAGAAGCAAAAATAGGAAAAATAACAAGAAAAAAGGAAAAGAGATTATTACCCATGTCATAACTGCAAGGCTGATTGTGTAACTGAACTGCGGCATGGGCAGTGTGCTGAGGGAAAAAACAGTAGTGGACAAAGAATTGAACTATGATGAGCTTTCAGCATAAAAAAGAAACTGAAGCCTTCAATTCCTTTTCCGACCACATGCAATGTTTTCACGTCACATCATGTTCATGTCACTTTTAAAAATTATAATTACCTTGTCAAGAACGTGATCATAAAAGCTTTCCGTGCAGAATCCAGGATCAACACCTAGAGTGACTGTTTTATACTTGTGTCTTATTTGAAACCTCTGCAGCAAGTAAGCCAGGTCAATGCTCCAAGTACTGGAAAACATATAAATATAGACTGAGAACATATCAAAATCAAATCAAATCAAATCTCTCTCTCTCTCTCTCTCTCTCTCTCTCTCTCTCTCTCTCTCTCTCTCTCTCTCTCTCTCTCTCTCTCTCTCTCTCTCTCTCTCTCTCTCTCTGTAAACCAGTGGAGATGTTGTAAACAGCCATTTGCTGCTGCCAGTACTAACCCGGTGGAAATGGCATAGACATTCTCTTGTCATGTACTTTACTGAGGTGGCCCGAAACTACACATGCCTCCAGCCAAAGGCTAGAGGTCAGAGCTGTGCTTTGCTTTTCCGACCTGTACTCCTTCTCTGTTCCTTCTCTCTCCATCTTCAGGAAGTCTCAGGTCATGACTGAATGCTAGCTTCATAACACTGAATTAATATAGCAAAGAATAATCAGTGCCTTAGGTCACATAATAAGCAATTTCAGTGCCTTATGCACTCTCTCTATACCCTTCACTAACTCTCACCCACCCACTTACTTACTCAAACATTCACACACACACACACACATACACACACACAGATATACTTAAACAAACTTGCATGTGTTCTCTTTTAATCAAAACCTTACCCTCTTTCCCTGTTTTCCCCCTAAAATTTCATATAATACAACATCTATTATCAAAATCTCAATTCTCCTACAAATACATTCATAAAATTTAATATAGTTCTCTAAGATACTGCAAGCACACACAAAATTCCTTACCTCTTGTCAAAGCCTTCCTCTTCACAAATCTGGTACAGAGAAGAGGTGAGCTTAGACCGCTGCAGAGGTGGAAGTACCATCATGATGCATGCAAGCCCACAGTCCCATGTATGCCTCTGCTGAATGTGGTCAATGTTAAGCATGACCTGGTCCAAGGAACGAGACCCCCCCATCTTCACGGCCTCTCCTGTAAACACCAGTATTTGAATGAATCATATGTATCTACAGTATGTGTATATGGCTGCCATTAATTTTATCCCACCCCCCCTATCTTTGTCTCTGTCTGTCTCTCTCTCTCTCTCTCTCTCTCTCTCTCTCTCTCTCTCTCTCTCTCTCTCTTACTCTTACTCTTACTCTTACTCTTACTCTTACTCTTATTCTTATTCTTATTCTTATTCTTATTCTTATTCTTACTCTACTCTTACTTCACTTACCTACTTTACTCTTTACCTACTCTTACTCTCACTCACTCTCACTCTCACTCTCACTCACTTCCCCTCTCTCTCTTCATCTCTACTCTTACTCTCACTCTCACTCTCACTCTCACTCTCACTCTCACTCTCACTCTCACTCTCACTCTCACTCTCACTCTCACTCTCATTCTCACTCTCACTCTCACTCTCACTCTGTCATGGATGAATAATAAGTTCTATTAACCAGTTAAGCTGACTGGATAACCATCCATCTTGGCTGATGTCCAAACAACTGCTTACATCTCTTCCTGTCAGCTTGTTATACACAACTAAGGAAGATAATGCTTACAGTTTTATGGAACAACAACTACATTAATATCTACATCAAAAGATAATGTCAGATAAGGCTACATCCGATCTTATCATCTGACCATGTACTTAATATCCTGTTTCATGAGTACCTTAATCAGTTGAAGATATCAAATTATATTGTATAGCATCATATTTTCATTCTTTTGGATCTGTAATACACATAATAAATAAGCCTTCCTTCTAATTTGTAAATAAAATTCCACTGTTAATTGATTCAAATACTTAACCAGTTAGTGTTTGTCAGAACTGATAAGATATGTGAGCTTTCAGTCAGATTATGATGATCACTTAATATAGATGCAGTTTATGAGTTACTTTAAAAGAACATTCTCTTGCCCATTCCATATACCTTTATCATAAATAAAGAGTTTGATGGATGAAGGCCTCTATTTCTCTGTCTTTGAGGTCTGATGCAAAAACCTGGGGCATCCAAGCGATGGTCTTTTGCCCCCATGTACCAGCTTTCTGGGGCCTCAAAATGAGCTTAACAATAGCATTTTCTTTGTCTAAATTTTGTGCAGTTAGATATCATATAGGGATGCATTCACAGCTCAACATATTTTGATGTGTCTCATGGTTACAATATTCTATCTATATGCTAAAAAGAGGACCTAAAACTTATTTGCAAAAAAGACTTCTCATAACAGACTAATAGCTTTATTCTTCAAATAAACAAAAGGATTTCACTTTGCTTTGGAATTATTACTTACCCTTACCATTAACAATCAATACCTCACACTAAATTTCACTGGATGAATTATATACCACAGCTACAGCAAATTGAACATTACTGTTTAAAAGAACTTGTTTAACTGGCATACTTTAAATATAGCACTATTTTACTATAAACATTCACTTGTGAAACTGGCAGAACTATTATTATGCTTTTTTCAACTTTTTAACCTATATACTTGGCTTAACCACCAGAGAGAGAGAGAGAGGTGCAGTACAGTGTCCATTGGGGTTGCTGAGGGACCCATCATGTTAGCCAGCAGGATTAACTGCTTAACATTTGCATTAATATGGCATATAAACCAAAGTTCCATCACAAAGGCTTCAAAACATTGCTTATAATTGGCATTAATGGGTTAAGGAAGAACAAATTGGAAAACAAGTTTAACAAACAGCCACTAGAACTATTACTTAAGCTATACAGAAACACTGGAAGAAAGAAGCAAACAGGGCCATTACAATTACGTTTCAGGAGCACTGACGTTAGGCAAGGAAGATTATATAATTTTCAGTTAAGGAGGACAAGAGGTTAATAAAAAAAATTAATAATAATATATGTTCAAAAGGATGTAAAGCTCTTTAGTCTTCCAAATTTTACAAACAGAACTAGTGGTAAATGGATCAACCCTCCAAAAAATGCTGTATGTGCCAGAAATAATTAAAAAGCTATATGATAATCTAAAAATAGCAAACGAGACTCCCTTAGCTAAGTTCTTCCTTCCGTATTTAACCCCTTGCCAGTCCCCAAACCGTAATTTGGCCCAATCCTTTGGGTTTCACCAAGCATCATTTTAGTCTTTGATATTTCAAAAGCTTGATTCCATACTGGAAAATGTATTTGTCACTTTCATATGTCAAAAGCATACTTTATTGCTAACATATTTTATTGCTAACAAAACATGTATTTACATGTATAAGTAGTTAAAACACAAGAAACTAGGAAATGACTGTATGATACATAAACTTATGTTTTGCTTAGGGGGAATGGGGCTGGATAAACGATGCCATATAGTGCTATAAGTACTATTTCACACATACATTATTCCTTTCACAAAAAAGAGGTGCAAACCATGATTGTATTATTGGCTTAGTGTGAGGGGGGCTACAAAATGAAAAAGGTATGATATGTAAAGTGAGAATGGAGGGAATTTACTACACAGTACCAGATGTATTAGTTATATTTCAAATGTCACATTCACAGCAAAATAATTAATATAATGATGATGATGATACCACACACCCTATACAGTACTTACAACTTACTGGAATGTACAATAGTAAATCCAAAGTTTTTGCACTTGACCTCTCTGCATGTGTCTCATATCAGTATATGTTTCCAGTGACTGCATCTGATAGATATCTGATAATTTTGACTACATGTTCTTTTATAGCACAAAATTACTTTACATATTGAATGAAAGTGGCATTATTATCCATGTATAGGATTAAGTACAAATAAAAGTGGTAATTGAAATCACTTTGCAAGCCACAAGAATAATTCAGAATCCTTTTTCCTTATGGGTGTAACTAGTTACTGACTCACATAATGGTAGATCTAACTAACTTTGTAAAGAAAAAATTGCTGGTGGCATGAATACACAAGTGTAAGTGCAGGATTATTTGACATTATGTGTTGTGTCAAATGTTGATTATCCTCTTTAGTAAGTCTATTTTTCCATTAAGGAGTGCATGCAAACGAACTTGTTACAACCTTTTCCTTATCACAGTGTATATAGTAATATGCTTGATGTTAACATTTTTCTCTTGTTTTCACCTAAATTGTCCTGTGTATACTTCATGCTCTAAACGAATATTAGGTCCAAAGCCATGGAAGTGCTAAGGGAAACTACAAATGTACGAAAAGGGTGGGCCTACAACAATCCTTTATATTGTGTCGTGATAACCCATGTAGACTTTTAGAAAAGAACAAAATGAAATTGTATAAAATATTTCGATCTTAAAGTTCAAATCCTTTATATGTAAATGATACATAGTAAAACAAATGACAGAAAGCACAGCATCTACATATTCCATCTAATAATTCTAGCACAATGGAGAGCCATAAGTAAAGAACGAAGAGACTAGTTTAATGGCTTTATTACATACCTACACAGAGTCACGTTAAACTACTCGATTCCTAAATGAGAAAGAAGAAATCCTACACTAACCTTGGCATCCGAAATTTTCCCTTTACTTTCCCTTTCTAACCCTTGATAGCATACTGGGTCGCTTATTAAACGAAACAGCCCCTATGAACAATAAAGAAAGTCGTTTTCTTTTACATTAATTCCTATCTTCCACGTATCTATCTATCAATAAAATAGTATCCAAGATAGATTGATGATAAGAGTAGCTGGTGACATCTTTATTGTGTATTATACATTTTATAGCGATGAGATTAATTTATAGCAGGAATGTGTACTTGCCTCTTCGTTTGTTTACATTTGTGTCCTTCCGATCTAAATAAATGAAGGAACTTGTTCGAAACCTGAACTATGATTCATGAAACCATAATTAGTATAATAAGTATCAGAACCAATTATTAGGAATGAATAGGAATACAGAAATATCTCAAAATAATATCAAAGGTAAAACCGGCCTTTATATCTGCTTCATAATACTTCTAATAGCAATACTATACGCGAAGTTGCTCAACAAAACATTCGAATAAAGCTGGAGTACGAGTACGCCCTCAGGCAAAACATTTCTCAGTCTTATCTCAGGTGTCAAAATTGCAGGATACGCCTGTTCCCTTCGTAAGTACCGACAGTTAATCATTCCACGAATAAAAGTTTGTGACTTTGTTATAGACGTTCACTTTATTAGTAAAACGGGCGGTAAGTTATTTCTATCGAAATACTAGCATGTGGTGAATAGAATAGGAGTCATCGTAGTGTTCTCTTCAGAAAGGGTTAGAAAACTCTTATCATCTGAGTTAAGGAAGCAGTACGTTTTCAATACTCGCGGTAGTGGTACTGACGCAGGGGGAAAACAATATGAAATGAGTGATTAATATTTCCGAGGTATAGCATGAAACATGTATTTGTATTTCCAAGTTATCATAGATCGAAAATAGATAAGAATAAGCCAGATTTGCGGAGCAGATGCTACGCCGGGCTTGTATGCACTGAGGCGAGCCCGCAGGATCGAAAATAGAGGGAAACATACATGTATTTCTTAGGTCGCCTTTTTGCGAATGGGAATGAATTGGAGATGGTAGTAGGAAGATGAGTACTAAATACGAAAGTTTGACACTCATTTTA
>BOPN01010699.1:0-2500 GCA_017312705.2 Penaeus japonicus
CACGTGGCTTCCACGTTGTCTCACATATGTAGCACCATTCTTGCCACGCCTCCTATGAGCTGGCTCTCCCTGTGTTTTCCTCGTTCTTTCATCCTTTCTTTCCAGATGCCTAGCGGAACACATAGTTGACACTGCCACTCTAAAACTAATTTTTCTTAAGACAAGAACATCTCCAATTCCACCTCAGGAAAGTCACTGATAGCCACAGTAAAGCTGATGATGTGCTGGAGGCCATCCCAGAGAATATATTTCCCCAAATAGCAGCGAGGCTGGACGCCGATGTTAATCATGAGGACCTCAAGAGCTCTCAGTCAGCACTCATGCTCAGTGACCCCTCAGCATGCCACAGCAACCCCTGGGCGAAAACACAGCCTTTGCAGCCTGGAATGAAAGGCAAGCTGTCATTAGGCTGCCAAGTCATGACTCCGGAACCAACGGACCACGGCGAGTAGATCTCCTGCACGAGCTGTGATCGCAATGCTGCCATACATGACATAGACATCATTGCCAGGCACACTCTGGTAAAAGTAGCAGATGAACTCATCAACTGCCTCTCTGGATGCCGCTGCCCGCCATCACGACGGTGGCCCCTCAGATGTCCACGCCCTCTGCACCTACCTAAGTTCCTCGTTGATATGAGAGCCTTCCACTCTATCTTTCCTGCAATGTCTGCCGACAGGAGCCACCCCCGTGGAACCTCCAACATCAAGCTGGTCACTGCCAATGGAAGCAAGATTCCTTCCTATAGCACCCACACCATACCCTTTTAATCAGCCAACCGGCGCTTCTTGTGGGACTTCATCATCGCTGATGTCAAGGTACCCCTCCTGGGGGCAGACTTCCTCAGTAGACATCACTAACTGCAAGCTACTTGACCTGACCACTTTCCAAGCGACCCCCCTTGGCTCTCGTTCTCACCTAGGTTACACCAACCACTCCCTTGTGCGAACGGCGACTGCTACGGTTTTCACCATCAAGAGTTCCCCGAAGTCTTCCGACCTGAACTCCGTCAGCAACCTGGCCAGGCCGCCAGACATGGCGTCTTCCACTACATGAAAACCACAGGATCCCTGGTGCACTCCAGGATTAGGCGCCTATCACCTTAGAAGCTTCAAACAGCCAAGCAAGCTTTTGATGAAATGGAGCACCAGAAAGCCTAAAGCCCTTGGTCATCAGGCTTCTTGCACCTCATCAAAAAACTGACAGGACCTTGACACCTAGTAGTGACTACAGATGCCTGGACCTCATCACTGAAACTGAACTCTACCCTCTTTCAAACATGACGGAACTTACTTCAGACCACTACGGGGTAAAGATTTTCTCCAATATTGACCACCTGTAAAATTACTTCCAAGTCCCTGTGTTCCCGGAATTAGTCCCCAAGACAACAATCATCACACCAGCCATACACCACCTACTCCATTTTCGGCCTTCACAACTCAGGGGCAACCATTCAGCGGCTAATGGACGGCATCCTCAGTGACCTTCCCAACTGTGCCTGCTATGTAGACACCCTCATCTTCTGCTACACCACTGAACACAGCGAGCACATCTGGAATGCACTGCGACTCCTCTGGGACAACAGACTAGTTGTGTGTTATGACAAATGTCTTTTTAGCATCTTCACTGTGTCAGGGGATCTCCGCCGCCAGCACCTGCACCCTTCCCTCCAAGGTGGAGGCAGTTAAGATTTTTCCGACGCCCATCACCATCAAGCACCTGAAGGAATTCATTGTAAAGGTCAATTACTACCATCTCTTCCTCCCTGGCATCGACAACACAATGGGAGCCCTCTACAAAACCCTTGCTAGGAAGCAAAGGCATCTGGAATGGGGCATTGACCAACAAGCATTCGACGCCATTAAGGGCGCCCTCGCTTCGGCCACAACATTGTCGTTACCCATCCGTGGTGTCCCTCTCACCCTCGCCAGCAATGTCTCGGTTGGGGAGGTTATTGAGCAATCCGTTAATGGAAAACCCCTAACATTTTTCTGTTTTTTCAACAGATAGCTCTGACAAGCTGAATTGACATGCAGCACCTTCAGTGACAATAACCATACTCTGCTCTACGATATAAGCACCGACTGCCCTCATCCCTTCATTCCCAAGCAGTTTCGCTGCAAGGTACTCAGCCTCATTTGCGGCCTCTCACATCCGTCTGGATGCTCCATCACCAAGTTCATAGCACAAAAGGTAGTTTGACATGATGTAAAGAAAAAGGTTCGCCCCTGGACCCGATGGTGCACCACCTTTCAGACAAACGAAACCAGCTACACCAGATGTTTCCCCAATTTATATTACGACAAAAGCTGTCTCCTACGTCAATTAGTAGCACAAAGGAGGGCATGGTCAGCCAACAAACATGGAGATTTGACTTGACGTGTTTGTAACAGCAGCATACGGTGCCCTCCTACCACAGATGGTGTCATATCTGATAAGTATTCTGATTACTTTTTATCACGTTAACGATATATATCTTTCCATGCTTGTGATTAATATA
>BOPN01010699.1:15000-20995 GCA_017312705.2 Penaeus japonicus
GGGAAACTTATCCATTCTAATTAAATAATTGTACATTGATATGAATTAAGAGTAACTATCATTATATTAATTACCCCCCACCAACCCCAACACCCACTCCCTTGAATGTAGATTATAATGCTTTTCTGAATCTACTTAAAAAGATCATTCGCTTGCCATCAAATTTGTCAATATTACTTTCCTACTGAGTGACTATCTCTCTTGTGAGGTAATATTTTTATTTGAATTCATCCTCCTGTGTGAGTCAGTCTTCTTGTATGCATTAGATATAACTTCTTATGATTCTTTGCTATCAACTTTGCTTGATTTCCTGTTGCTATTTTAACATTAGACGTGTCATGGTTGTATGAAGGTACAAATAATGCATTTTGCATTTTTGCACCGATGCCATCATGTGTCCACATCAATCATACGGTTCACCATTTGCATTCCGTTTTTTTAAGGTCATTACATTAGTTACATTAATTTGCTCAAATTGATTATCAAAATGTGTGAACTTTGACTTTATAGTGATGATATGTGTCGTGCACTGCAATCTATCACTAAACTGTCTTCTCTAATTTGATCGTCATATGCACTACTTTTAAATTCTAAATTCTTTTAAATTTTAAATTCTATTTTTTATTGATTTCTTCTACTACCTTATAGGTTATAAAGTTTATGTGTAATCCAGTCTTGCGGATTCTGCATAATGCTTGGAAATGCTCTCTTTTTCAACAAATGTTGCATTCCTTGTCTGTTGCAAGACATCTTTCTCTATCATGTGCGCGATGACCTTCCTTGCCTCATCCAAAACATGGCTTAGATTTGCTCTGCTGTCCTTGCAACTTGCCCTTCTGCCTTTGCTTGTGTCTATCTTATGACTTTCTTGTCTGTTTTTATAGGCTAATCTACCACTTTGTTGAGCTGACCTTGTGATTTGTCTCTCATTTATCTAGCTTGCATATTAACTTCTCTCATTGCTCTGGCTATTGATAAAATTTATCTAGTATGAGTGTTGTCTCTCTAAGTATTTATTTCTTCTTATCTTTTTTATGAGTGACATTTTCCCACTATTTGATCCTCTTATCTGTCATCAACACTGCCTCGAAAATCTCATTTGGCTGCATAAGCATTTCTTGTTTCGGACTGTTTATACCTACAACTGTGAAACAAAAATCTCTCAAACTGTATTTTGATCTTTGGAATAAAATATTCAATCAATACCTTAATAAGTATTGGAGGAACTACTTATCTGCAATCTTTTCAATGTTATCTTTATCTATGCTTACTGTGACCGATGATAATAAATTCTTATCGCCATCCACATCCAATTTCGCCATTTGTAATTGAAGTGTAAACACGCTTATCCAGTCCGTCCAACGCTTTCCTACTTCTGATATTTCCCCACTTGTTGGGAATTCCTTCGGTGGAGTGAAGCAATCGTGATTGTTGGTCACTCCCGTCAATCAGACTTGACGTTTCAAGGTCGCTGCCGCACACCCGGGTTTCGTTTCTTGCTCTTTTTCTGTCATTCATGGCTTCCTTTCTTTCTTGTCGCCAGTTTTATGTTCTTTCTTGTTGTCTGTTTCATGTTTGTTATTCTTTTTTGCATAGCTTGTGCTTCCTCACTTTACTTGGGGAAAATATTATATCGGTATTTATCGGTGAATATGTGTTTCGTGTTTTGTTTTATAAAACACGATAAATGAGGAGGAAACTATATGTAAAATGTATGTAGTGAACTTTTGGCGCAGTGCCACATATAGTCGACAATCTTGATTTGATTATCCCGATAGTAGGAGAGGGTACGAAGTATATCGGGGGAATTATGGGGTAAAACAGGCTGAAATACAGAAACTTTATAATAACAAAACGCCCGAAAACACCAAAATAATGTTCATGATACGCACACCAACTTTCAAAGTCTGCAGGCCAACCAGCCAACTTAAAGAAAAGTCAAAGACAGGCCAACCTTCACAAAATATACGGAGATGCACACTACCATCCAACAATGTACCCCCCATCATTATGCCTGCAAATAAAGCAACCTTACCTTGCCTTCTGTCGGGGACTCCGCCCATTGGCTCCCCGGCTCCTGGGGCGCGCCTTCAGCCCCCTACTCCTAGAGTGAGTCCATATCGTAGGCTTCGGCCCTGGATTCCGATTCCCATGAATATATCTTTAATTCTTTGGATAAAAAACATTGAACCGCAGCCAGGAGAGGATGCAATCGTTTGTCTGTCTCCGGGTAATGGATCTTGAAGGCCAGATGCCCCTTAATATGATAACTTCTCCCCTACGGTATTGGTGTGGCCTCCGGTGTCACGGTCAAGTTCAATCTGTGGTTGACCCTGTGGTGCCGTAAGCCTTCGCCTATGCAATCGTATACCTTCCAATAATCTCTGATGCTCGTTGTTGATTCCCAGAATATCTTATGTTTCATTATTGCTAACAAGGTTTCTTTGTATCTCTTTTCTACTTCGAGGGCAAAATATCCCCTGGTCTCCCGCACAAACCCCAAAACCCATGAACCCTCTATGATTCTGTCCTCATGATTTTTCGTTTCCCAAATTTACTCTTTTCCAAGCACTGTGTCACAGTATATCAATATATTCCGACAAAACAATACCCAAAAGCATAAGCCAGATTTGTGTAGCAGACGCTTCGCTTATATGCAATATGGCGAGCCCGCCTGTGTCAGCGTGTGCTGACTCATGAGAGTGTGCCACTCAGTGTTGACTCGATCTGAGCTTGGTCCTTACCCACCGTGGTGCCTAACCACAACAGGTACCGCCAAGCGACAGTGGAAGCTCGCAAGTTTGGACGGGGCTCGATCTGCCGCGCTACGAAAACAAATATCATGTAATGAATTGGTCAAAAGGACTATGGTATAGCCATGTATTTTGAAAAATAAATCGTTGGAAATTATATAAAAAAACATTTTTTTTTCTTTTGTTTGAAGTAAAGCCAGCACGGTTCTCCATTCTTATTGTAGTACAATTTGTCACTGAAGACACCATGCCGCACTAGTTAATCAAAATGCACCCCTGGCTCATATTTATACTTACTGTACACGCAAAGTCTGTTAGCCCTAAATCACAATATAAGTATTTCTACTTCACACAACGTTCTCTGCCTCACTATGCTATTGAAATAAAAAAACTGTCAAACACGGCGCGAAATAAAGCTACACCTTTTCCCATTTTTACCGGTAAATAAATATCTACATTTGAAAAAAAGTATAAGAATTGCAAATGAAAAAAAAAAAAATCTATTCCTTTATTACGTGCCATACAAACTCTTAAATAGTATATTTTATTGTATTATTTTACGATATTTATAGACAATATACTAACGCGATCGAACGCACATCCGAACATACACGGTGTTGCTGTTAATATTTGTGGACCACTGATCTAAACAACAACTTTCAATTTAAAAGCCAACAGTAACTTCCGGCAGCCATGTTTGTGAGACCACCTACCTGTAAAACCTCAGTACAGAGCCATACATGATACAATTCATGAAACCGAACAGAAGTGAAGAATAAAAAAATATATAAAGAAACTATTGATAAAAAACATTGGTTTTGTGATTTTGCGTTTACTCATAACGTTTTACGTGACCTTCCTTGAGGTGCCTGATGCAATACGTATTTGAAATGGAGAAAGAGATGGAGAATCTTAGGCTAATTTGTCTATTTTACTTAAATCTGGTTCTAGGATAACTTTTTGCATATACTCTACAACTCAGAAGCTGATATGTAATGACCATAATAAAATGATCATATATCAAAATGGTTATTATTAGATACTAGATAGTAATACAGATATTAGAAAGAATTACAATATAATAATCATGTAATTAAAAATTATTAAAATAAGTTTTATGTTCAGAATTCAAATATCTAAGAGAAAATATAGATATTATCAGAAAGTATTACACATATTAGTATTGCAGGTATTAGAAAGTGTATCATATTCGTTATCAGTACAGATATTAAAAAGGTTATGGTCATAATAATGGTACATGCATGAAGAAGTAGATTTAAAGTGATAAAATTCAGCGCGAGAGGTCAGTTCAGTTCAGTTCAAAGAGATTTGTAAAGATGTCGCTTCGTCATGGCTATATACGCGAGAGGTCCGCGATAGTGAATCACTTGTACTCTTTTTTTTAATCCCCTCTCAAGTTGCAACTGCTCATGCAACAGTATATTTCCAAAACACTTTAAAATATACAAAACTAAAAAAAATGGGATATAACTAATACTATGACATCAGTCTTCATACCGCAGTGACAAAATAGTGTAGCGTAAAGCAGTCTCACCAAGATGGCGCCGTTCGAAGCGAGCGGGCTTCAAATTTTGATGCGTTCAATCAATAGGTGGCTCGATCGTCATTTTTTTTAGATCAGTGTTGTTTTTCAGACTTTCATAGCTATGTTAGGTGAGTGTATTGCTTAATTAGGGGTTGATAAGGGCGTAATAAGGCTTAGATATAAACACTCTTGTAGCATCTGCTGGTTGCCATATGTCATTGCTCTTGACAACAGTGGTTATGCATGTTTATTGATAGATAGTTGCATTATAGAATGGTTTGCAAGATCCGAGGGATTTTTTATCCCTTTTGTGCTAGAAATCGTACAATGATATGAACTGTCGGTATAACAACATTATGACTCAATGCAGGTACATAACAATCATCATCATGATCATTACCACAATTATTCCCATTATTATGATCATTATCGTTACTATCATTATTATTATGGTGATTATCATTATCATCATCTTTAATCATTACCCTTCTCTTTCTCATTACTATTGTTATTTTTATCATCATCATCGTCATCATCGTCATCATCATCACCATCATCATCATCACTATCATCATCATCACCATCATCATCATCACCATCATCATCACTATCATTAATCATTGTTATCATCAATGTCGGCCTTATCATCATACATCATAATTCCTACGACACAGGGAAGATAGAAGAAAAATGAATATAAAAGCAACGAAAAAGATTGATATAGTTCGTTGATAGACAAATATGCGCGTGATGTACAACTCGCTGCTTAATATGTAGTAGCAGTCACCATGGCAACCGCTTTATTGTTTACTACAGTCCTTCGCAAAGGTAGTATGAATATTATTTTCCTCATTTTTTTTTCTTTTGATTAATTTTCAAAGTATTTTTTTTCATTTTACTTATTTATTTATTTATTTTCATCTTATTTTTTAAGGGGCTATAGTACAGCGACCTATACCCTTTTCGAAAGTCGTATGAATAAATGTTTCTACGTATATTTTTTCCTTACATGCTTATGGTATATGGCATACCTTATTTTGCTTCGTTAGATATATTATAGATGGTTTACATCATTTACATTCCATATGAAAAGAAATCTAACTTTACTAAGGAAAATAAGTGTTAGGAAAAGGATTTATTTCTAAGTGATGAAATACCCTACTTTACTGAATTCCTATTGCCTTTTGCTAGTTTTTTTTCCTTACAGTTCTACTATTCTCTAACTTTCCCTAAAGTTCAAAACCATAAAGGATCTTTAAAGAAAATACCATGAAACAAGTCAGAGAAACATATGGGTAAGATTCCATTATATGTATATATATATATATATATATATATATATATATATATATATATATATATATATATATATATATATGTTGTGTGTGTGTGAATATATTTCGCAATTCAAAAGGGTATACTCAATGGATACCACTTTTCATGTCAAATTGTGCGTAGAACAGTTATTCAGTGATAACTTCATCACAAAGGAAGAGACTGTTGTATTCTCACAATCTAACGAGAAACACAAGAATTCCAGCAGTCGGAAATACCAACGCGGAACGTCATGTCGCAACCAGATACCAACTTGTATATTCTGAAGGTATGGATCAAATTACTACTTTAGCTGTTTTAAACGATGGCACGTGTATATTCACATGCCTAAACTAACGGTATCTCCCCATGATATATATAT
>BOPN01010700.1:0-5000 GCA_017312705.2 Penaeus japonicus
TCTCTCTCTCTCTCTCTCTCGCTCTCGCTCTATCTATCTATCTTTCTTTCTCGAATCATCAGAAAGAAGGTTGGAAATGCAGAAATTCCAAATTAAGAAAATATGTAGCATGTAACTAGCAAACCCCAGAATTTTTATTTCGTATTTTTACTTTTCATATATGCATAGATCTCAAATAAGTTTCCTTTGACAAGTGAAATTATTCAGTATAATTTGTGATATATCTTTAGTTTACCAAATAGAGAGTGGGAGGAGGTTAAAAAAGGATGTTTATATTAACATGTTATTACTGTGAATACGATAGATGGATACTAGATAAATATGATGGTAAAAAGATGTATAAGTTATGTGTTTGTGTGCTTGTGTGTGTGTGTGGGGGGGGGGGCTTATGCTTTCTCTCTCTCTCTCTCTCTCTCTCTCTCTCTCTCTCTCTCTCTCTCTCTCTCTCTTTATCTATCTATCTATCTATCTATCTCTCTCGTGTGTGTCTGTGTGTGTGTGTGGGCGAATTCTCTCTCTGTCTCTCTCTCTCTATCTCTCTATCTATCTATCTCTCTCTCTCTCTTTCTCTCTCTACTGATCCACATGGACCAGATGGGATCAGAGTCCTAACTCCAGACAATTCCTTTTAAAAAAAATGTGTGAATTTCAGACTGAGGAAGCACAACTGAGGTCGATTCAGTAGCCATATACCACTCCATACGCCACCTGGCTGTCTTTACTGACAACGAGGGTGTATTCCATTAGCTTATTACTTATTAGCATATTTAGTCCAGGAAACATGATATATGGAAGTATCCTGCATTAAATTTCAAGATTTTCAGAACAGGATATGCAAGTGTTACTGTAATGGAAACTTTTTCATGTAGGATTATCATAATGGGGATAAAGTTGACCAATTAGCCAAATTGGCACTTTCCAATGAAGAACCACACTATACTATACAATCATCTCATATTAATATGAAAAAAGTGTTATCATTTTTCTAATAGATTATGATAAGCAGGTATAGGCTACAATAAATGTAATAAGAAAAAAGGAGATTATGATAATCAGGTATAAACTACAGAAAATGTAATATGAAAAAAAGAGATTATGATAATCAGGTATAGACTTCAGAAAAGATGGATAAAATGGACATAGTACAATCTGGCAGTATAATGGTCTATTGCAAGCAAGACTACGTCTAGGAAATCAGTATAATCATGCAATATGTGCAGGAGGCAGGTTTGGGTGCAAAACCAATCTCATATCATCACTGCATAATGAGCAAAACACTCAAATCACGTGGTCTTATCCACTACTATGATGTAAGAAAATTGCATACTATCGATCGAACACCGCTGTTCAAAGAATTTCACTTGTTGGTCACATTTCTAATACATATATACTGTATATATAAATATATATATATATATATATATATATATATATATATATATATATATATATATATATATATAGGTATATATAAATAGATAGGTGAATATATAAATGTATATATATATATATATATATATATATATATATATATATATATATATATATATATATATATATATATATGTATGTATGTATGTATATTTATGTATATATATATATATATATATATATATATATATATATATATATATATATATATATATATATATATATACATATATATATATATATATACATATATATATATATATATATATATATATATATATACATATATATATACATATATATATATATATATACATATATACATATATATCCACACATACGAACACACCCACACACAAACACACACACAGAGATAACACAAATAATCATATTACTCACTTCCCAAAGTACCTCACAATGCAACTGCACTAATTCCTCTCTCTTTGCCAAAACCGCGACGACTTCCATCAAGTCATATTCTCCAAGCTCCATCTTTTATGTAACACTGCTCGCTCTGGTGTTAAAGCCTCTCTGCCTAAGCTGTAAGCCAGGTTTAGCCAGGTTGAAGGTTTGTGGATTAAGGCTTAGTCCTCCCCACACTTAAGTTTCTTTCTCTCTCTCTCTCTCTCTCTTTTTGGCTCTCTCTCTCTCTCTCTCTCTCTCTCTCTCTCTCTCTCTCTCTCTCTCTCTCTCTCTCTCTCTCTCTCTCTCTCTCTCTGGCTCTCTCTCTCTCTCTCTCTCTCTCTCTCTCTCTCTCTGGCTCTATCTCTCTTTGGCTCTCTCTCTTTTTGGCTCTCTCTTTTTCTCTCTCTCTCTTTGGCTCTCTCTCTCTCTCTCTTTAGCTCACTTTCTCCCTCGCTGTCTCTCTCTATCTATCTATCTATCTTTGTGTGTTTTGGGTTAAATTTCTGTCGTTGCTGTTTCGTTTCCTCTCTCTCTCTCTCTCTCTCTCTCTCTCTCTCTCTCTCTCTCTCTCTCTCTCTCTCTCTCTCTCTCTCTCTCTCTCTCTCTCTCTCTGTGTGTGTGTGTGTGTCTCTCTCTCTCTCTCTCTATCTATCTCTCTCTCTCTCTCTCTCTCTCTCTCTATCTATCTATCTATCTATCTCTCCCTCTCTCTCTATCTATCCATCTCTCTTCGCCCTTCCTCCTCCCTCACTTTTCTCCCTCTCTCCTCTCTCCCCCTCTCTCTCTCCTTAATTTCTCTCTCTCTCTCTCTCCTCCCTCCTACCACACTCTCTCTCTCCTTCCTTTCTCTCTCTCTGTCTTTCTCTCCTCCCTCCTCTCTCTCTCACCTCTCTCCTCCCTCACTTTCTCTCCTCCCTTCCTCTCTTTCTCTCTCTCTCTGCTCCCTCCCCCATCACTCTATCCTTCTCCCTTCCTCCCTCACCCTCTCTCTCCTCCCTTCCTCTCTTTCTCTCTCTTTCTCCTCCCTTCCTCTCTTTCTCTCTCTCTCTCTGCTCCCTCCCCCATCACTCTATCCTTCTCCCTTCCTCCCTCACCCTCTCTCTCCTCCCTTCCTCTCTCACGCTCTCACCTCCCTTTCTTTCTCTCTCCTCCCTTCCTTTCTCTCACCTCCCTTCCTTTTTCTCTCCTCCCTTCCTTTCTCTCTCCTCCCTTCCTTTCTCACGCTCTCACCTCCCTTTCTTTCTCTCTCCTCCCTTCCTTTCTCTCTCCTCCCTTCCTTTCTCTCTCCTCCCTTCCTTTCTCTCTCCTCCCTTCCTTTCTCTCTCCTCCCTTCCTTTCTCTCACACTATCCTTCTCCCTTCCTCCCTCACCCTCTCTCTCCTCCCTTCCTTTCTCACGCTCTCACCTCCCTCCTTTCTCTCTCCTCCCTTGTATGAAGTCTCAGATCCACCTTCTCCTCCTCTCTTCCCTCCTCACCAATCGCCCTCCACACCGTACCCCAGTCGTGACCTTCGAAGGCACCAGATCTCGCCGAAATCTACCTTATCTCATTTTCTCTGAGCGTTTTCCGAGGGGCTTATCCCCCTTCCAATCCCCCCTCCCCCTCCCCCCCACTCTTCCCTTTCCATGCTAAATATCCCTTCCTCCTCCCCCCAAAAAAAGAAGAAGAAGAAGAAGAAGAAGAAGAAGAAGAAGAAGAAGAAGAAAAGTATCTCCGATTTTCCCCCCACACTTTCCCCACACCTCTAACCTTACCCCCTCTCCCCTTCTTTTCCCCCCTCCACACCTGGCTAGGGTCCACTCAGGAGGGGGTTGGGGGAGGGGGAGTATTCCTGGATTCAACCTTTTTGACACTATGTAATGAACCTTAAAAGTAGCAGGGAAAAAAAGTGCACTTATTCCCCTGCCATCACCCCTTCCATCCCCATACCCTCATTTACAGCTTTCAGGATCTCACAGAAATATAAGCTGGAGTCAGAGAGAGAGAGAGAGAGAGAGAGAGAGAGAGAGAGAGAGAGAGAGAGAGAGAGAGAGAGAGAGGAGAGAGAGAGAGAGAGAGAGAGAGAGAGAGAGAGAGAGAGAGAGAGAGAGAGAGAGAGAGAGAGAGAGAGAGAGAGAGAGAGAGAGAGAGAGAGAGAGAGAGAGAGACATAGAGAGAGAGAGAGAGAGAGAGAGAGAGAGAGAGAGAGAGAGAGAGAGAGAGAGAGAGAGAGAGAGAGAGAGAGAGAGAGAGAGAGAGAGAGAGAGAGAGAGAGAGAGAAGAAGGAAAGAGAAAGAGAGACATAGAGAGAGAGAGAGAGAGAGAGAGAGAGAGAGACAGAGAGAGAGAGAGAGAGAGAGAGAGAGAGAGAGAGAGAGAGAGAGAGAGAGAGAGAGAGAGAGAGAGAGAGAGAGAGAGAGAGAGAGAGAGAGAGAGAGAGAGAGAGAGAGAGAGAGAGAGAGAGAGAGAGAGAGAGAGAGAGAGAGAGAGAGAGAGAGAGAGAGAGAGAGAGAGAGAGAGAGAGAGAGAGAGACAGAGACAGAGAAAGAGAGAGAGAGAGACAGACAGACAAAGAGAGAGAGAGAGACATAGAGAGAGAGCGAGAGAAAGAGTGAGCGAGAGCGAGAGAGAGAGAGAGAGAGAGAGAGAGAGAGAGAGAGAGAGAGAGAGAGAGAGAGAGACAGAGAGAGAGAGAGACAGAGAGAGAGAGAGAGACAGAGACAGAGAGAGAGAGAGAGAGAGACAGACAGACAGAGAGAGAGAGACATAGAGGAGAAGGCGATGATGATGATGATGATGATGTATTAGGTTCTGTAATCTTTTCAACATTGGGTTGTTTAAGATTGAGTTTTCTCATACCTAATCTAGTTTTAGCGTTTTTTATCATGTTACAATTTTGTGGAAAAAATACGTTAGATATAGCTGTGCCAAATGCCATATGTAATACTTTCATCCACGAGCTACGGTAACATTTTTTTTCTTTATTATTAAACCATCTCTTAAAATATTGACAGTAAGCATTAGTAATTTCCAAGTTATTATACAGGCCATTGTCGACAACATCAAAGGGAGGTACAAACGTGTCATTATACCCATTTATGACATCACCAGACTGAGTAGCTCTAGATTGGGGAAGGGTTCCCCAAAGCAAAAGATTCTGATTAATATAATTACAAATACCATT
>BOPN01010700.1:10000-15000 GCA_017312705.2 Penaeus japonicus
TCCTCTCCCTCACCCTCCACCTTCTCCTCTTCCTCCTTCTCCATCCCTCTCCCTTGTCCTCCTCCTCCTTCTCCACCTCCTCCTCTCCCTTGTCCTCCTCCTCCTCCTCTTCCTCTCCCTTCTCCTCCCCCTTCTCTACTCCTTTTTCCTCCTCCTCCTCCTCTCCCTTGCCCTCCTCCTCCTCCTCCTCTCCCTTGCCCTCCTTCTCCTCCTCCCCCTTCTCTTCCTCCTCCATTCCTCTCCCTCCTCCTCCTCCTCCTCTTCCTCCTCCATTCCTCTCCCTCCTCCTCCTCCTCTTCCTCCTCCATCCCTCTCCTCCCCCTCCTCCTCCTCCTCCTCCTCCTTCCTCTCCCTCCCTCCTCCTCCTCCTCTTCCTCCTCCTCTTCTACTCTCTCTCTCTCTGCTCCTCCTTTTCCGTTTCCTCACCCTACTCTCCATTCTTCTTTTTTTCCCTCCTCCTACTCCTCCTTCTTTATCTGCTCCTAATCCTTCTCCTCTCCCTCCTCCTCCTCCTCCTCTTCCTCCTCCATTCCTCTTCTCCCTTGTCCCCCTCCTCCTCCATCCCTCTCCCTCCTCCTCCTCCATCCCTCTCCATCCTCCTCTCCTCCTCCTCCTCCTCACCCTTGCCCTCCTCCATCCCTCTCCATCCTCCTCTCCTCCTCCTCCTCCTCTTCCTTTTCCCTCCTCCTCCTCCCCCTTCTCTTCTCCCTCCTCTCCCTCCTCCTCCTCCTCCATTCCTCTTCTCCTGTACCTCCTTGACAGGGCGATGATAAAGGCGTCTCCTCCTCCATTGGAAAAACGTGTTGATAAAATGCAACACAGGTGACAGCTACGGTAGTGTTGGTACCCCTGATGGTACCCCTGATGGTATTGGGGAAGCGGGGTGTGGGATTTTGATGATGCGATTTATCATGCAACGGCCTTACAATTGCAGCTGGAGGTAGCATGCTGTTCCTAATAGATTACATGACGATATTCTCCTTCTCTCTCTCTCTAACTCTTTCCTTCTCTATCTGGTTATCTACCTGTCTGTTTGTCTGTCTCCCTCTCTCTCTATCTCTTTTTTTCTCTCTCAATCTCTCTATCTCTTTGTCTCTCTATCTATCTCTCTGTCTATCTCTCTATCTCTCTGTCTATCTATCTATTTCTCTGTCTATCTATCTATCTATCTATTTCTCTGTCTATCTATCTATCTTTCTTCCTCTCTCTCTCTCTCTCTCTCTCTCTCTCTCTCTCTCTCTCTCTCTCTCTCTCTCTCTCTCTCTCTCTCTCTCTCTCTCTCTCTCTCTCTCTTTTCCATATTCATTTCCCAAAATTATATTTGTGAAGAATAATATCCAAAGCCAAAGGCAAGCTGTAAGTAACATTACTTTACTTCTCAAAATTCCGTTTGTAAAAAAAAATATATATATATATGTATATATATTGCAAACCAGTACGTTTTTTTTATTCTTTTTCTTTTTTTTTCTTATTTGCCATGGCCTGAAACGAGAGCTATTTGCATAGATGTACAACTAAAACACTATATTTTGCAATCCCGGTTTTTCGCGTTCCAGTCGGAATTCTGGAAAATCTTTGGGTGATTTCATGGCTAAGAAAATACCAAATTACAGCACAGATAGGAAAGCAAGGCGAGTCTTTAGCATAATACATCTGGAAGATCAAAGTTATCTTAGATTTCTTTGGAAAGTGTACCCTACTCCGGGTCACAAGTCGACTATCCGTAAAAGGTCGGCGGATTTAGGCAAAGTGAATGGATAAAGTGAATAGATAGAAAGTAGATAAAAAAAGAGAGATTGATAGCTGAGATGTACATGATTTTAAAATATGCAATGAAAAAAAAACCGGTAAATATTAAAGTCTTAAAAAGAAAAAAAGGAAAAAGGAAAAAAAACTTTTCAAAAAGGTATCCTAGAATTTTGCCAAAAGAAGACCATTTCTCGAAGGAAATTTTTTGTTCTCAAGGAGGAGAAAAGGTGTGTGTGGGGGGGGGGGTTGGTCGACCTCGAGTCATCCTTGAAGTCGAGGTTCTACTGGGGAGTGTGTTGGTGGTTCGCTGTTCTGGAGAAGGTTTTAGGGTGAGAAGGTTCAATGAATGTGCTCATGTTTTCCTGGGTATAATTTTATCGTTTCTCTATCTCTGTCTATTACTCTCTCTTTAATTTCTCGCTGTCTCTGCTTGTCTTTTCTCTCTCTTTCTTTCTTTCTCTCTCTTTTTCTCTCTTTCTCTTTAATTTCTCGCTCTCTCTGCTTGTCTTTCCCTTTCTTTCTTTCTCTCTCTTTTTCTCTCTTTTACTGTTTCTCCCTCTCTCTCTCTATTTCTTTCTTTCTCTTTCTTTTTCTCTCTCTGCTTCTCTCTCTCTCTCTCTCTATCTATCTATCTATCTATCTATCTCTCTTTCTCCCCCCCCCCTCTCCCTCTCATGCTAGTTCGATGCCTTTTCCACTTATATCATAACACACGTGTGCCTTATTGGATACTGCAACACAAGACAACACACCACAAGTTGAGAGAGTGAGAGAGAGAAGTAAAGAAAGAGAGAGAGAAAGAGAGAGAGAGTGTGTGTGTGTGTGTGTGAGAGAGAGAGAGAGAGAGAGAGAGAGAGAGAGAATAAGAGAGAGAAAGAGAGAGAGAGAGAGAATAAGAGAGAGAAAGAGAGAGAGAGAGCGAAAGAATAAGAGAGAGAAAGAAAGAGAGAGAGAGAGAGAGAGAGAGAGAGAGAGAGAGAGAAAGAAAGAGACAAAGAAAGAGAAAGATAGACATATCGATAGACAGACAAATAGACAGATAGAGAGAGAGAGAAAGAAAGAAAGAGAGACAAAGAAAGATAAAGATAAACAGATATATATATATATATAGATAGATAGATAGATAGATATATAGATAGATAGATAGATAGATATATAGATAGATAGATAGAGGGAGAGATGTAATGATACTTAGATCATCACAAAGAGAACCATGATGAATGGAGACACATTCCTTATTCATCATTTACTTATATATTCATCTATGTGTCAGTCATCATGTTGTTCATCACATTTCGCATGTACCTCTTTTGTTGCATTTTGTTACATTTTTGTACATTTTTTTCCAACTCTTTCACAGATATATATTTTTTGTATCTTTTATATGTCATTTTCCTGATAAACATTCTTTTGTTTTGTCAGTATTTATTGTATATATTGTTGATATAGATAAATACTTATGTATATATATATATATATATATATATATGTATATACATATACATACACACCTTTTCCTCTCCTACTTCCTCCTTCGCCAGCCATCCTACCTGTCCGCGACGTAATAATCTTCCCCTTTCTTAAGAATAAGAAAAAGGATAATTTCGGATTCAATTTCCTCCTTCAGCTGACTCATTTTCTCTCTCCTTGTCTCATGATTCAGCCTCTTGTCAGAGTCTGGAGTGCATGACACTTTGGTGTGCTCATGGAACTTCGGCTGAAAGGGAAAAAGGAGTGGGTTGGGGGTGGGGGAGGGAGGGAGAGAGAGAGGGAGGGAGGGAGGGAGGGAGAGAGAAAGAATGGGGTGGGTGGGGAGAGGGAGGGAGGGAGGGAGGGAGAGGGAGGGAGGGAGGGAGATAGAGGGAGGGAGGGAGGGAGAGAGAGAGAGAGAATCGGAGAGAAAGAAATATCAGGCAGAGAGAGAGACGTGTGTGTGTGTGTGTGTGTGTGTCTTTTTATCATGAATATAAAATGATAAAATGATGGTGGCGCAAAATGCCGTTATATGTTAATGGTTTAATAAAAACTATAACCATCTACTTTCTTCACAAACCAGAATAATACATAAGATTTTACAAGTCGTCAGTAATGAATTGAAAGATACTGACAATATAATAATGTGTTAAAAAAAGATACTAAAGGTAAATACGGGAGCAAGTGACGGCTTTTGTGAAAAAAAATAATAATAAAAAAAAATACGGAACAGGTGATGTTTTTTTCTTTGAGCGCTAACTACATAAATATATAAAAAGGGTAATGGAAAACAGTACAAGTTTTTTTACTACTTAAATACATAGAGCATATGTAATCAAAACATATTTAATTAAGTAATAGACTAGACTTCTGTCACCCACGAGAACTGACTTGGCACCCCCCCCCCCACCGGTAGGCCTGGCAATCAAATATACAAAATGATAAAAGCTAAAAGAGCGAGTATCTCTTGCACCACACAAGGAATACACTAAAGAGTGACCAGCAAGGTAATTAAATCAAACGGAAAGGTAAAAGAAACAAAAAAAAATTGATAACGGAAAGAGTTGGCGATATATAATGCCCATTTTTCGAGTTCTTTCCTTAGATCTCGGTGGTAGAGTCGGCAAAGCTTCTAAGTTTCTTTCCAGGTTGGTTCCAGCGTCGGAGGTACCCGGGTTCGAGACCAGTGAAGTCTTTCCTCGGGAAAAGTTAACAGGTGCCCTTGGCACTTGCTTGTGTTTGGCGGTTCACGAGCGTTCCCTAAGGAGATAACGTCCCCCTCTCGAGGTCAAAGGTCATTCCGGTCGGCAGTCACGCAGGGAAGGCAGCACAGGCCTCTGGATTATAAGTTGGTTCAAATCTGTATGAGGTTCTGGTTGGTCCGATTGGGTGGTTGTTTTGACTAAGTCGCAAATTTATGCTTATACTTTTTGTAAATCTTTTATTAATGACTTTTTGTCTCTTTTACCTTTCCTTTTACTTTGATTTCCATTCTTAATTGGTCTATTGTTGTTCAAATTTCATCATTTAATCATCTTAACGATTGCAAATATGATCACTCAGGTTGATTGAATGATCTCTATTAATATTATTCAACGGGAGCTATTTTGATAACCATAATAACAAGTATTAGTTATTATGGTTATCATACCATTACAAAATATATATATTTTCACTATCTGCAATTCCCTTTTACGTATACTCCTTTCCGGCAGGAGGTCAGCAGTAAAATTTTATATAAACTATGTATGTAACGTTTTTTTAAGTTATAGTAATTG
>BOPN01010700.1:17500-20991 GCA_017312705.2 Penaeus japonicus
TCCTCCCCCCCACCCCACTCCTCCTCATCCTCCCCATCATCATCATCATCATCACAATCACCATCATAGTCATTACTCTCATTTCCCATCATTGTAGTTTATCCTATTATCGCAACAAATCACAGCTTCAAAAAACAGATATCCAGGAACTCCATACAACCGACATCTTATCTTGGTTGAGAAGCCATAAAAAAAGAAAGAAAGAAAGAAAGAAAATATCTAAGCTTTCGATAAACTTGGTAATTGGTATGTACTTTGTAACGAGGGTATGCGACAGATCGGTATTGGATAGGATGCTGGGATTCTAGGATGCTGGGATGCTGGGATTCTAGGATGCTGGGATTCTAGGATGCTGGGATTCTAGGATGCTGGGATTCTAGGATGCTGGGATTCTAGGATGCTGGGATTCTAGGATGCTGGGATTCTAGGATGCTGGGATGCTGGGATTCTAGGATGCTGGGATTCTAGGATGCTGGGATTCTAGGATGCTGGGATGCTAGGATTCTGGAATTCTAGGATGCTGGGATTCTAGGATGCTGGGATTCTAGGATGCTGGGATTCTGGGATGCTGGGATGCTAGGATTCTGGGATGCCAGGATGCTAGGATTCTCGGATGTTAGGATGTTGGGATACTAGGGTACTAGTGCACTGAAATGCTGGAATGCTAAGATACGTTAATGCTGCGATGCTTAAAGGCTAGAATGCTGAGATGCTGATTTACTGGGATTTGGCGATGCTGTAAAGACGAACTCTGAGATGAAATGGGAGAGGAGAGTTAGGATTTTAGGCTTAGAAGGGGAATGATTAGATTAGAGGGGGAGGGCTCCTCTCCTCTACCTCTCCTCCTTTCCCCCTCTCTCTCTCTCTCCTCACCTCTCTTCTTCCTTCCTTCCTCCTCCACCTCCTCTCCCCCTCCATCTTCTTCCCCACCTTTTTTCTCCATCTCCCTCTCCTCCTTCTCCCCCCACATCCCCTTCCTCCCCCCCCCTTCCTCCCCTCTCTTCTCCCCGCCACTCCCCCCCCACCTCTTTCTGTACTCGTTGGGTTCTTTATTCAAACTCATCCTTCCCTCCTTCATTTATCCCTCTCTCTTACACTTCCTTGTTTTGGATCTCTTTCTCTCTCTCTCTCTCTCTCTCTCTCTCTCTCTCTCTCTCTCTCTCTCTCTCTTTGTGTGTGTGTGTGCGTGTCTGTGTGTGTATTTACCTCTCTCTCTCTATTTACCTCTCTCTATCTCTTTCTCTCTCTCTCTTTACTCCCCCCCCCCTCTCTCTCTCTTTCTCTCTTTCTCTTTACCCTCTCTCTTTCTCTCGCTCTCTCTTCATCTCCCCTCCCGATAGTTAAATCTAATAATAACGATGGTAATGATGATGATGGTAGTAATTGTAATAATAGTATCAATGCTAATATTGATAATAAAATTATAATAAAACTTATGCTACTAATTATGTTAATAACAATAGCAATGATAATGATAATAAAATAATTCTGATATCTATAATACAAAATTGAAACGATAATAATGATGATAACAGTAATGACAGAAATGATAATAAAGATTAAAAACAATGATATTGATTATGATGATGATGATAATGATAATACTAGATATTATCATTGTTATTGTAGTAATAATGATAACAAGGATAACATTAATAGTGATGATACTAATCATGTTAGCAAGAGCGCTAATATTCATTATTGCTGATATACTAATTGTTATCATCATCATCATCTTTCTTACCTTAATATCAATATAATCATACTTACCATCTATAAATATTGACAATCATTATCATCATTATCACCATCATCATCATCATCATCATCTTTGTCATTATCATCTGCCTTCATTCATTCCCTCCTTCCCCCTTTTGTTTTATCTGCGTCTTTCTTCTCACCCGCATTCTCTCCCTCCGTCTCCCCCCCCCCCTCTTTCTTCTTCCTCCCTTCCTTTCATACCTCATTCAGTCTCCCTCACTAATAAATCCTTTTAAATGAAGCAAATGGGCGCCCCTTTTGATTAAAACCGCCGGTCGAATAAAGGGTTAAGGGAGAGGGGAGGGGAGGGGAGGGGAGGGAGGAGGAGTTAGGAGGGTGGAGGGGGATTGGGGAGGAGGGGGATAGGGGAGTAGGGGGAGGAAGGAGGGAGGAGGGGGAGGAGGAGGAAGAGGAGAAGGAGAAGGAGAAGGAGGAGTAGGAGAAGGAGAAGGAGTAGGAGAAGGACGAGGAGGAGGAGGAGAAGGACGAGGAGGAGGAGGAGAAGGAGGAGGAGGAGAAGGAGGAGGAAGAAGAGGAGGAGGAGGAGGAGAAGGAGAAGAATAAGAAAAAGAAGAAGAAAAAGAAGAAGAAAAAGAAGAAGAAGAAGAAGAAGAAGAAGGAGGAGGAATTGGGAGGAGGAGGAGTGGATGGAGGAGATGGAGGAGATGGAAGAAGAAGAAGAAGAAGAAGAGGAGGAGGAGGAGGAGGAGGAGGAAGAAGAAGAGGAGGAGGAAAAGAAGAGGAAGGGAAGGAGGAAAACACGAGAATGAGGAGAAAGAAGAGAACACGGAGTAGAAAAAATAATGATAAGAATAAGAAAAATGAAGAGGGGAGAGAAGAGCAAGAGAAAGAAAGAGGAGACAAGGAAAGAAAGACAAAGAGGAAGATTTAAAAAAGAAGAAAGAAACGTGAAGGGAAAAGGTAAATGGTGGAGGAGAACACAGGAAGAGAGGAGGATGAGAAAATCCATGTTAGAAATAAGCAGATAAAATAAGCAGAAGATGATGAAGAAGAAGAAGAATAGAGAAAAAAAGAAGAAAACAGAAAAAATGAAGTAAATTAAAGATAAGGAGATATATAAGGAGAAAAACAAAAAAGAATAAAAAAAAGAAACAGGCATAGAAAAAGAAGAAAATGAAGAGGAAGAAAAGTAAAACTAAAGAGACACACACAAAAAAAACGAAGAAAAAATATTCTAAAACTGAAAATGAAGACAAAAAGAGAGAAAAAAAAATGGAAAATAAAAATAAACATATACAAGAAGAAGAAGAAGAAGAAGAAGAAGAAAAAAAAATGAATATGACGTAAAAGCGCAAGAATGAAAAGAAACACGTCAGAAGTATCCAAGCCTGGCGTATGTATCCAGGGTGTCATTTTGTATTTACACTTGAGTCTCATTTGCATGGATTTGCCTCGGCGGAAGATTTACATGAATTCGTGTCCCGGCTACTGTGGGCTTTGGGATAATCCGTCTCACTGGCACATACGTACATTTAAATAAACGCGTGCACATTGCAGATATGTACACTCATATACTGCAGAGCCTTATCCATCCAAACATATGAGGACATATGCAAACAAGTACTTTTGACTAATTATGTGCGTTCTACATATAGAGATACAGATGTGTGTGTGTATGTATGTATATATATATATATATATATATATATATATATATATATATATATATATATATATATATATATATATATACATACACACACACATCT
>BOPN01010701.1:7500-10000 GCA_017312705.2 Penaeus japonicus
AGCAGCATCCTTGTCACTATCTCATCATCATTATTAATATCATCATCATCATTATTAACATCATTATCATCATCATTATCATTGTTATTATCATTATCATTATCATCATCATTGTTACTATCATCATCGTCATTACCATCACCAACATTATCATCATTATCATTATCATAATAATTATCTTTATCATTATCTTCCTCATTATAATTTTCAATCATATAATAATTGATGCTAAAATAGATGTAAACAATAAGTTAAGGAAAACATAATGCCATGCTATCATCATCACTGTCATTGTTATTATCATCACGATTCTTAATACTATCCCAATTATTACTATCATTAATATAAATGTTGTTACTATTGTTATGGTTGTCATTTTAATCATTATTATTATTTTCGTTATTTTCATTATTATCATTACCATCTTTTCTATCATTATTATAATTATCGTTATCATTATTATTATTATCATTATCATTATTGCTTTTATTACTATATCAATTTATTATTACTGTTTTTCTTAATCTATCATTATAATTAATATATCATCATAATAATTATCACTATTGTTGTTATTATTATCATTATCGTTATTAACACCATCATCATTATCATTATCACCATCATCATAACTATCAATATTGTTATTATCATCATTATCATTCTCATTAATATCATTGTTAATAAACTCGTCATTACCATCATTATCATTATCATCATTATTATTATCAACAACATCATCTTATCTTTATCATCATGATTATTACTATCGTTCATTATCATCATTATTATCATTAACACCATAATCATTACCATCACTACCATCATCATCATCAAAATTATCATCCGAATCATACTTTGTTTGTCTAAGAAAGCAACGCAAAAAGAGCATCTCACTTTGTTGCAATGTCTACGATGCTTTCATTAATTAAACAAGGATCATCTAAACACTGCAAAATGCAATGTTGAAATTCACAAAACACAGTGCCAGTAAAAGCCTTTTTTCTGTTGACAACACGGAAGGGAGGAGAGGAGGGAGGGAGGGAGAAGGGGAGGGTGGGAGGGAGGAGGGGGAGGAGGAAGGAGAGGGAGGTAGGGAGGAGGAGGGAGAGGGAAGGAAGAGAGAAAAGGAGGAGGGGGAATAGATGGAGGGAGGGAGGGGAGGGAGGGAAAGGAGAAAGGGAGAGAGAAAGAAGGAAGCAAAAGGAGGAAGGAATGGAGAGATAAGGATGTGGAAAGAAAAGAGCAGATAAAACAGGGAAAAGGAGAGAGGGAAATACAGGGAAAGCAAAGGAGGAGAAGGAAGAAGAAGGAGAAGAGATGAAGAGGAAGAGCAGAAGAAGGAGTGAGAAGGAAGGCCACGAAGAGGAGAAGGAAGGCGAATGAAGGAGGAAGAGGAAGAGAAGGAGGGCGAAGGAAGGAGGAAGAAGAGGAGGAGGAGGAGGAGATAGTAAGAGGATGAGAAGGAGGGCGAAGGAAGAAGGAAGAGAAGGAGAAGGAGGAAAAGGAGAAGGTGGACGAAGGAAGGAAAAAGAGGAAGAGGAAGAGGAGGGACTAAGAGGAAGAGGAAGAGAAGGAGGGCTTAAAAAAGGAAGAAGAGGAGGAGAAGGTGGGTAAGAGAAAGAGGAATAGGAGAAGAAGGAAGGAGGAAGAGAAGAACTAGAGGTAGAGAACGAGAGAAGAGGAGAGGGGAGAAGAGACGGAGGAGGAGGGGGGGAGGAGAGAGGGAAGAGGAGGAGGGGGATGGGAGGGAAGGAGGAGGGGGAGGAGAGACGGAGGAGGAGGAGGGGGAGGAGAGAGGAAGGAGGAAAAGGGGGATGAGAGGGGAGGAGGAGGGGGAGAAGAGACGGAGGGGGAGGGGGGGGAGGAGAGAGGGAGGAGGAGGAGAGGAGGAGGGTGAGGAGAGACGGAGGAGGAGGGCCCAATAGTGTAAAGAGAATCAGTAAATAGCGGAAAAGCGATACCTGTTGCAATTGCAGATTTCCGATAGAGTGTATGTGGGGGGGGGGGGGCGGATGGCTGAGGGGGGGGGGGGGGTAGAGACCTTGGCTTGCCGGTTTGTTAGTGAATGGGGTCGGGTGGTGTAGGGGTAGGGGGACAGGGGGAGGGGAGAGGATGGGGTTTTGTTGTTTGTTTGTTTGTCTATTTTGTCATCATATAAGGCACTGTGTGCGTGTGTGTGTGTAAGTGTGTGTGTGTGTGTGTGTATGTTCATATAATCATATATATATATATATATATATATATATATATATATATATATATATATATATATATATATATATATATATATACATATATATATATATATATATATATATATATATATATATATATATATATATATATGTATATATATATACAGTATATATATATATATATATATATATATATATATATATATAGGAGAGGGGGAGGGGAGAGGAAGGGGTATTGTTGTTTGTTTGTTTGTCTATTTTGTCATCATATAAGGCACTGTGTGTGTGTGTGTGTGTGTGTG
>BOPN01010701.1:15000-20984 GCA_017312705.2 Penaeus japonicus
TGGTGACATGACCCAATATTCGAACAGTCCTGTGACTTCTATACTGATAACCATCCTCATCAATCACAAAGATAGTGGTCGTCATGGCAACGATAAGCATAAACAAAGTCAAGAATAACAAATACAGAATTTTCTAGAAATCTTAGTAATTTCTTAAAATAAAGGAATGAGTTTCTATTTGGAAATTTTGACACTTTTATATGTAAGTGTGTGTGTTATTACGATGATGATAATGATGATAATGATGATAAGAATGTTCATAGTGATGAGTTGGATGATGTTGAAGATGATGATGATGATAATGATATTAGGATGATGATATGGTAATAACTCTATGATGTTAATAGTAATGACGTTATGATTATGATGATGACAATGGCATTATGATGAGAAAGAGGATGCGAAGATGATGATGATAATGACATGAATGGTGAATGTTATAAAAATTGTGATGATGATGATGATGAAAATGGAATTATAAGAATAAGAATGATTTTGAGGATGATAATGATTCATGATAATGATCATCATGATAATTGTTAATCATAATTATCATTGTAAATGATGATTAATAATGATAATAATAATGATAATAATGCTAGAAGAAAGATAATATTAACAATGTTAATGGTGATAGTAATAATGATAACAGTAATAGCGAAAATGATAATACTAATGATAATAACAATAAAGATGACAATGATAAGAACGATAAAGATGATAATAAGAGTAAGAATAATAATAAATATAATGATAACAACAACAAAAACAATAATGATAATGATAATGATGATAATGATAAACATAATAATAATAGTAATAATGATAATTATAATAATGATAATGATAATTATGATAATGATAATGATAATTATAATAATGATAATGATAATTATAATAATAATAATGATAATTATAATAATGATAATGATAATTATAACAATGATAATGATAATAATAAATGACAATAGCAATAAATGATATGAAAATTGATAATGATAATAATAATGATAGTAATAATAATAATAATGATAATAATAATAATAATAATAATAACAATAATAATAATAATAATGATAATAGCATGAACAGTCATAAAAACAAAAATAAAAAATAAATAAAGTAAAAACAAAAAAATAAAAGATCTTGCCTTTATGTTCACAATTACTTTTACGAGAATGTGTAAGTAAAATATTTCAGTTTTTGTGTGTTTTGGCGTTTCAAATAATGGGTATGATGGAGATATATTTACTTGCTATATTTATATGATATGATTGTGATATATCTATTTTGGTATATTTACTTCCTCTCTCTTTCTTTCTCTCTTTTTTTTTCTCTTTCTCTCTCTCTCTCTCTCTCTCTCTTTCTCTGTCTCTGTCTCTGTCTCTGTCTCTGTCTCTGTCTCTGTCTCTGTCTCTGTCTCTGTCTCTGTCTCTGTCTCTGTCTCTGTCTCTGTCTCTGTCTCTGTCTCTGTCTCTGTCTCTGTCTCTGTCTCTGTCTCTGTCTCTGTCTCTGTCTCTGTCTCTGTCTCTGTCTCTGTCTCTGTCTCTGTCTCTGTCTCTGTCTCTGTCTCTGTCTCTGTCTCTGTCTCTGTCTCTGTCTCTGTCTCTGTCTCTGTCTCTGTCTCTGTCTCTGTCTCTGTCTCTGTCTCTGTCTCTGTCTCTGTCTCTGTCTCTGTCTCTGTCTCTGTCTCTGTCTCTGTCTCTGTCTCTGTCTCTGTCTCTGTCTCTGTCTCTGTCTCTGTCTCTGTCTCTGTCTCTGTCTCTGTCTCTGTCTCTGTCTCTGTCTCTGTCTCTGTCTCTGTCTCTGTCTCTGTCTCTGTCTCTGTCTCTGTCTCTGTCTCTGTCTCTGTCTCTGTCTCTGTCTCTGTCTCTGTCTCTGTCTCTGTCTCTGTCTCTGTCTCTGTCTCTGTCTCTGTCTCTGTCTCTGTCTCTGTCTCTGTCTCTGTCTCTGTCTCTGTCTCTGTCTCTGTCTCTGTCTCTGTCTCTGTCTCTGTCTCTGTCTCTGTCTCTGTCTCTGTCTCTGTCTCTGTCTCTGTCTCTGTCTCTGTCTCTGTCTCTGTCTCTGTCTCTGTCTCTGTCTCTGTCTCTGTCTCTGTCTCTGTCTCTGTCTCTGTCTCTGTCTCTGTCTCTGTCTCTGTCTCTGTCTCTGTCTCTGTCTCTGTCTCTGTCTCTGTCTCTGTCTCTGTCTCTGTCTCTGTCTCTGTCTCTGTCTCTGTCTCTGTCTCTGTCTCTGTCTCTGTCTCTGTCTCTGTCTCTGTCTCTGTCTCTGTCTCTGTCTCTGTCTCTGTCTCTGTCTCTGTCTCTGTCTCTGTCTCTGTCTCTGTCTCTGTCTCTGTCTCTGTCTCTGTCTCTGTCTCTGTCTCTGTCTCTGTCTCTGTCTCTGTCTCTGTCTCTGTCTCTGTCTCTGTCTCTGTCTCTGTCTCTGTCTCTGTCTCTGTCTCTGTCTCTGTCTCTGTCTCTGTCTCTGTCTCTGTCTCTGTCTCTGTCTCTGTCTCTGTCTCTGTCTCTGTCTCTGTCTCTGTCTCTGTCTCTGTCTCTGTCTCTGTCTCTGTCTCTGTCTCTGTCTCTGTCTCTGTCTCTGTCTCTGTCTCTGTCTCTGTCTCTGTCTCTGTCTCTGTCTCTGTCTCTGTCTCTGTCTCTGTCTCTGTCTCTGTCTCTGTCTCTGTCTCTGTCTCTGTCTCTGTCTCTGTCTCTGTCTCTGTCTCTGTCTCTGTCTCTGTCTCTGTCTCTGTCTCTGTCTCTGTCTCTGTCTCTGTCTCTGTCTCTGTCTCTGTCTCTGTCTCTGTCTCTGTCTCTGTCTCTGTCTCTGTCTCTGTCTCTGTCTCTGTCTCTGTCTCTGTCTCTGTCTCTGTCTCTGTCTCTGTCTCTGTCTCTGTCTCTGTCTCTGTCTCTGTCTCTGTCTCTGTCTCTGTCTCTGTCTCTGTCTCTGTCTCTGTCTCTGTCTCTGTCTCTGTCTCTGTCTCTGTCTCTGTCTCTGTCTCTGTCTCTGTCTCTGTCTCTGTCTCTGTCTCTGTCTCTGTCTCTGTCTCTGTCTCTGTCTCTGTCTCTGTCTCTGTCTCTGTCTCTGTCTCTGTCTCTGTCTCTGTCTCTGTCTCTGTCTCTGTCTCTGTCTCTGTCTCTGTCTCTGTCTCTGTCTCTGTCTCTGTCTCTGTCTCTGTCTCTGTCTCTGTCTCTGTCTCTGTCTCTGTCTCTGTCTCTGTCTCTGTCTCTGTCTCTGTCTCTGTCTCTGTCTCTGTCTCTGTCTCTGTCTCTGTCTCTGTCTCTGTCTCTGTCTCTGTCTCTGTCTCTGTCTCTGTCTCTGTCTCTGTCTCTGTCTCTGTCTCTGTCTCTGTCTCTGTCTCTGTCTCTGTCTCTGTCTCTGTCTCTGTCTCTGTCTCTGTCTCTGTCTCTGTCTCTGTCTCTGTCTCTGTCTCTGTCTCTGTCTCTGTCTCTGTCTCTGTCTCTGTCTCTGTCTCTGTCTCTGTCTCTGTCTCTGTCTCTGTCTCTGTCTCTGTCTCTGTCTCTGTCTCTGTCTCTGTCTCTGTCTCTGTCTCTGTCTCTGTCTCTGTCTCTGTCTCTGTCTCTGTCTCTGTCTCTGTCTCTGTCTCTGTCTCTGTCTCTGTCTCTGTCTCTGTCTCTGTCTCTGTCTCTGTCTCTGTCTCTGTCTCTGTCTCTGTCTCTGTCTCTGTCTCTGTCTCTGTCTCTGTCTCTGTCTCTGTCTCTGTCTCTGTCTCTGTCTCTGTCTCTGTCTCTGTCTCTGTCTCTGTCTCTGTCTCTGTCTCTGTCTCTGTCTCTGTCTCTGTCTCTGTCTCTGTCTCTGTCTCTGTCTCTGTCTCTGTCTCTGTCTCTGTCTCTGTCTCTGTCTCTGTCTCTGTCTCTGTCTCTGTCTCTGTCTCTGTCTCTGTCTCTGTCTCTGTCTCTGTCTCTGTCTCTGTCTCTGTCTCTGTCTCTGTCTCTGTCTCTGTCTCTGTCTCTGTCTCTGTCTCTGTCTCTGTCTCTGTCTCTGTCTCTGTCTCTGTCTCTGTCTCTGTCTCTGTCTCTGTCTCTGTCTCTGTCTCTGTCTCTGTCTCTGTCTCTGTCTCTGTCTCTGTCTCTGTCTCTGTCTCTGTCTCTGTCTCTGTCTCTGTCTCTGTCTCTGTCTCTGTCTCTGTCTCTGTCTCTGTCTCTGTCTCTGTCTCTGTCTCTGTCTCTGTCTCTGTCTCTGTCTCTGTCTCTGTCTCTGTCTCTGTCTCTGTCTCTGTCTCTGTCTCTGTCTCTGTCTCTGTCTCTGTCTCTGTCTCTGTCTCTGTCTCTGTCTCTGTCTCTGTCTCTGTCTCTGTCTCTGTCTCTGTCTCTGTCTCTGTCTCTGTCTCTGTCTCTGTCTCTGTCTCTGTCTCTGTCTCTGTCTCTGTCTCTGTCTCTGTCTCTGTCTCTGTCTCTGTCTCTGTCTCTGTCTCTGTCTCTGTCTCTGTCTCTGTCTCTGTCTCTGTCTCTGTCTCTGTCTCTGTCTCTGTCTCTGTCTCTGTCTCTGTCTCTGTCTCTGTCTCTGTCTCTGTCTCTGTCTCTGTCTCTGTCTCTGTCTCTGTCTCTGTCTCTGTCTCTGTCTCTGTCTCTGTCTCTGTCTCTGTCTCTGTCTCTGTCTCTGTCTCTGTCTCTGTCTCTGTCTCTGTCTCTGTCTCTGTCTCTGTCTCTGTCTCTGTCTCTGTCTCTGTCTCTGTCTCTGTCTCTGTCTCTGTCTCTGTCTCTGTCTCTGTCTCTGTCTCTGTCTCTGTCTCTGTCTCTGTCTCTGTCTCTGTCTCTGTCTCTGTCTCTGTCTCTGTCTCTGTCTCTGTCTCTGTCTCTGTCTCTGTCTCTGTCTCTGTCTCTGTCTCTGTCTCTGTCTCTGTCTCTGTCTCTGTCTCTGTCTCTGTCTCTGTCTCTGTCTCTGTCTCTGTCTCTGTCTCTGTCTCTGTCTCTGTCTCTGTCTCTGTCTCTGTCTCTGTCTCTGTCTCTGTCTCTGTCTCTGTCTCTGTCTCTGTCTCTGTCTCTGTCTCTGTCTCTGTCTCTGTCTCTGTCTCTGTCTCTGTCTCTGTCTCTGTCTCTGTCTCTGTCTCTGTCTCTGTCTCTGTCTCTGTCTCTGTCTCTGTCCTAGGTGAGACATCATCATTTGATCTGTCGCCTCTGGGCCAGGTTACGTCTCTACTCTAGTCAGGTCACCCTGGTCGGGGTCGAGGTCATCATACCAAGGACTTCCCAGTCATCACGCTGCCAAATAAACCATGCAACACATTTAAACTGGTTTCAATGCACAAAAAACGGAGCATATACAGAGACTCTCTCTCTCTCTCTCTCTCTCTCTCTCTCTCTCTCTCTCTCTCTCTCTCTCTCTCTCTCTCTCTCTCTCTCTCTCTCTCTCTCTCTCTCTCTCTCTCTCTCTCTCTCTCTCTCTCTCTCTCTCTCTCTCTCTCTCTCTCTCTCTCTCTCTCTCTCTCTCTCTCTCTCTCTCTCTCTCTTTCTCTCTCTCTATTCTCTCACTCTCTCACTCTCTCTCTCTCTCTCTCTCTCTCTCTCTCTCTCTCTCTTCCTCTCTCTCTCTCTCTCTCTCTCTCTCTCTCTCTCTCTCTCTCTCTCTCTCTCTCTCTCTCTCTCTCTCTCTCTCTTCTTACCCATCAACAGGAAAAATAGTGACGATTTTATTCTAAACCCAGGTCGACATGAGGTCAAGCTTCACCTTCGCCCTTATTCCCAGTCCGTCATCGCTAGGTGAGACATCATCATTTGACCTGTCGCCTCTGGGCCAGGTTACGTCTCTACCTAGCCTAGGTCACCCTGGTCGGGGTCGAGGTCATCATACCAAGGACTTCCCAGTCATCACGCTGCCAAATAAACCATGCAACACATTTAAACTGGTTTCAATGCACAAAAAAAACCGGAGCATATACAGAGACTCTCTCTCTCTCTCTAACTATGTCTGTCTGTCTATCTATCTCTTTCTCTCTCTCTCTATCTCTCTCTCCCTCTCTCTCTCTCTCTCTCTCTCTCTCT
>BOPN01010702.1:7500-17500 GCA_017312705.2 Penaeus japonicus
ATCCACACAAAAGTGCATTCACTATATCCACACAAAATCACATCCACCCACAAAAACACCCAACCCACCACACCCACATCCATCCACGCAAACCCACATTCCATATCCATCCACCTCCACATCCATCCACCTCATCCATCCATCTCATCCATCCACCTCCATCTCTACATCCACCTCATCCAGACATCAGGAAGTGCATCCTCCGCCGCATCCATGTACCTCCACCTCATCCACCTCCACATCCATCCACCTCATCCACTTCCACATCGAGCCACTTCATCCACCTCCACATCCATCCACCTCATCCACTTCCACATCGAGCCACCTCATCCAGCTCCACCTCCATCTATCTCATCCACATCCACCTCCACATCCACCCCATTTCGTCCACCTTATTCACCTCCACATCCCCATCCACCCCATCTCGTCCACCTTAACCATCCACCTCATCCACATCCACCTCATCCAGACGCCAGGTAGCGCATCCTCCGCCCGCATTATAGACTGTAGGCTACTAAATAATGACATTAACTCGACTACCTTTAATTACGTGGCTTTTTGTTGAAAACCCGAGCAGCTGGTTGCCATGTTGCAGAGGATTCAATAACTGCCGTTAGGATTGGAGAATTCGGAATGGTGGATTAGGAAGAGTGGGTGATAAAGATGGGGGATAGAGAGAAAGGGAGATAATTAGGATAGTTAGGAGAGAAGGATTAGATTGGGGATTAGGAAAAGTGGGTGATAAAGATGAGGGTATAGAGAGAAAGGGAGATAATGAGGATAGGTAGGAGAGAAAGAGGAGGCAATGGATAAGGAAAAGTGGGTGATAAAGATGAGGAATAGAGAGAATGGGAGATAATGAGGATAGGTAGGAGAGAAAGAGGAGACAATGGATAAGGAAAAGTGGGTGATGAAGATGAGGAATAGAGAGAATGGGAGATAATGAGGATAGGCAGGAGAGGAAGATGGGATGGTGGATAAGGAAAAGTGGGTGATGAAGATGAGGAATAGAGAGAAAGGGAGATAATGAGGATAAGTAGGAGAGAAAGAGGAGACAAAGGATAAGGAAAAGTGGGTGATGAAGATGAGGAACAGAGAGAATGGGAGATAATGAGGATAGGTAGGAGAGAAGGATTGGATGGTGGACTGGATAGAATAGGGGGGGGGGGGGCGGCATGGTTAGAAAATTGATTTAAAAAAAGTGATTCAACGAATGCAACAACAATAAAAGTGATAAAAGTGATGGAGATGGAAACATAGGATAGACGGGTAGGAGGATAGAGAACGAGTAGACGAACTAATAGACTGAATAATAGATTGAATAGATGTTGATAATGCAAAGAAGAGAAATGAAGAAAAGATGTGAATTAACAACAACAATAAAAGGGGGATAATGGGACAGAAGAATAGGTGAGAAGAGAAGAGAGTTAATAAATACGAATAATAGATAGAAGGGAAGAGAGGTGATGATGCAGAGAAATTGAATAGAATAAGTGAAGCAACAAAATAAGTGATAAAGCTAAGGAGATAAGAGAAAACAGAATATCAGAATAAGTCAAAATAAGCAATATTGATGAACTAACTGATCAGAAAGAAAGGAAAAAGGTGATACACAGGAAAATAATAGATATATTGCAAAAGATATCTGATGCAATAAAAAAATAAAAAAAGTAAACGCAAAGAAGATCATAACTCGAAGATACTTGGATAATATTGAATTAGTATGATATTAGTACGATACTGATAAACTTATGATAAAAACTTAAAATATTATCTGTTCACATCACGCGATTTAACGACTAGAGAACGATTACTTTTGAACCATAACATCTTAATTTCCACCTAAGAATTACTCAATGTCTTAGTTTTTTTCTGAATTAGATATAGTCTTAGGCTCATCCTTTAAATATTCTTTGTTACGATTTTTCCTTCTTGAAAAGTAGGATTTCTGGGAAGGAGAGGGTGATCAGGGAAGGTAAAAGCAATATAAGCGAAAATTATATATATATGTATATATATATATATATATATATGTGTGTGTGTGTGTGTGTGTATGTGTGTGTATGTGTGTGTGTGTCACACACACACACACAAACACACACACACACACACACATATATATATATATATATATATATATATATATATATATATATATATATATATATATATATATATGCATATATATATTTATATATATATATATATATATATATATATATATATATATATATATATATATATATATATATATATATATATATATATATATATATATATATATATTTATATATATATGTATTTATATATATACATACATATATATATATATATATATATATATATATATATATATATATATATATATATATATATATGCATATACATATATATATATATATATATATATATATATATATATATATATATATATATATATATACATACACACACACACACACATATATATATATATATATATATATATATATATATATATATATATATATATATATATATATATATAAACATATATATATATATTATAATATGAATAAAGATAGATAAATAGATATAATAAGTATAAATAAATATATTTAAATATATAGATATATAGATTATCAATATAAGTATAAATATGTTAACATAGATATATATAATACTTCATATACATATACTTCATGATAATACTAAATATTCTTTAACTTAACATCACATTATATATCTATTAAGGTGGTATAACACCACACAATGCATCTGATAATAAGATGATATAATACACTATATATCTAATCCTATTGATATAACGCAATATCTCTAAATAGATACAGATATAACAACACGTTAATTTAACACTCCCTATCGCGCCGAATTACCTAAACCCATAATTTATATATCAATCTATTTCTCTGCAACACGAGAGAGGAGTTTGATGTTGAACAAAAGCACCTAATATCCAGTTCAAATCAGCTCTCGACCTCCTATTTAAAAATGTGTTGAACTCTCACCGTGAGTTTTACTGCATTCAGGATATATTGCCTTAATAAAATTCCTCCAGCTTCCGCCCTAATTATAATCTTATTAAACTCATTAATGTTAATTGGCGACATAAACGACAGCTGGAGCGAGACAACAATGGAAGATGGAAGGGCAAGGGGGTGTATTTACGTCCCTGTTGCTATTGTTGTTTTGTTGTTGTCTTTCTGATTGCTGTTGATATTGTTACTATTGCAATTCGATTGGCTGTTGCAAGCTGGATGATTCTAGTAGGTATTGATGAAAGGGCAAGGGAGTGTATTTACGTCCCTGTTGCTATTGTTGTTGTTTTTCTGATTGTTGTTGATAGTGTTACTATTGCAATTCGATTGGCTGTTTCAAGCTGGGTGATTCTAGTAGGTATTGGCTCGAAGGTTCAATGCAGAGAGAGAGAGAGATAAGCATTAGTAGAATTGTTTATTGTTATTATTATACGACTATTTTTTTTTTTTCTTTCTTTTTAGAATTATGTTTTATTGCTCTCTTTTCGTATCTATCTCCGCATGTCAAATTACCTTTGTTGCAAATTGTTTATTATCTAGGGATAATATACAATTGGATTTTGGATTTGTTTTTAACATTTCTATTTTTTTTATAAATTTTATTTTTATCTTTTATTATTATTCTCTTTTTAGATTTTTTTTTTCGTTATTCGATGTATAGACTTTCAGTGAAGCAACGTTAGATAAAAGAAAATGCATTTGTTTCGTCATCAGCTAAATTAAGTTGATAATTTGTTAATTAATATATCTCGAGATCACATACCATGTTACATTGGGTATAGATTTATAATTATATATTGTTCCTATTTTTATTATTATTATTTTTTTTTTCTTTTTTTTTTTGCATCCTATTACGAAAAAAATGCAACGTTATACAAAGCCTTTGTCTCTGCCCGCGCGAGAAATTTCAGATTGAATACAATGCCTTTGCAATGGAGCTAAAGTCGATTCACTAACGTTTTTTTTTTTGTTTTTTTTTCTAATGAGTCTTCCTTGCAACTCCATCGTAGTATAGACAACATGTTTGAATAAAGTTAGAAACATTCTATACTAGTTCAATGAACTTTTCTACCCCCTCAATATAAAAATAAAAATAAAAAGAGACTTATATATTTTCCACATTTCACATCTGTATTTTATTGTGAGATAACTAAATTTAATGTTTTGCAATATTCAAATTGGTCTGGCGAATCGCTATCGATGTTAGTGTTGGGGACTGCAATCTCAATTTGTGTGTGTATGTGTGTGTGTGTGTGTGTGTGTGTGTGTGTGTGTGTATTTATAAGTAAACAAATATATATGTATAGTTATTATTATTTACACTTATTTACATATGATGCACACACACACACACATATATATAGATATGAATTATCATCAATATTATTATATATATATATATATATATATATATATATATTATTATATATATATATATATATATATATATATATATATATATATATATATATATATGTATATGTATATATGTATATAGATATATATACATATATAATGTATATATATATATATATATATATATTATATTATTATTATATTATACCCCTCAATATAAAAAAATAAAAATAAAAAAAATAGACTGATGCATATTTTCCTACATTTCACATCTGCATTTTATTGTGAGATAATCAAATTAATGTTTTGCAATATCTAAACTGGTCTGGCGACTCGCTATCGATGTTAGTATTGGGGACTGCAATCTCAATTTGTGTGTGTATGTGTGTCTGTGTGTGTGTGTGTGTGTACATATATATACATATATGTTCATACATATATATATATTTGTATGTATGCATGTATTATAAGGTAAATGAATTTGATCCGAATTTAGACCACCAAGATCTAATGAGAATACCATTATTAATGACAGTAATAGCAATAACAGTACATAACTGCCTTATCAAATATGTAGGTCATTTTCATAATGAAATAAACAACACCAAACTGGCCGTGATATTAGGAGTATTACCAACGAGACTAAGATAATAAAAACAATGATGATAATATTGCTGATAACAAACGTGTTGATAATTACGATTAATGACGGCGATAAAAGAATTATAATATGAGTCTGAATAAATGTTTTTAAATTTTACAGCAAGAGCAGAGAAACATGCAAATAACTAGATCTAATAATGAGAGTAATAGTCAAGTGGTAATGAAATATTTATTTGTAAGAGGAAAGCTAAATGCAATAACGAGTAGGAGTGTTTTTGTGTGATGGTGATAGTGATAATGGTGAGGAGGATGATAATAATGATGGTGATGATGATAATGATATAATGATAGGAATGATAGTAGTGATATTAGTAATGGTAAAGGTGATAGTAATAATGATAAGAATAACTTTAGTGATATTAGTCGTGATTATGATAATAATGATGGTAATGATAATGATAAGGATGATAATGATGATGGTGGTGATAATAGCAATGATGATGATGATAATGGTAATAATGATGATGATTATTATGATGATAACAATGATGATGGTTATGATGACAATAGCAATGGTGTTGATAGAAATAATAGTAATGATAAAGATGATGATAACAGTAATGACAATACTAATAATACTAATGATGATGATAATGATATTTATAATAATAGTAGTATTAACAGTAGTAAGAATAATAACAAAAATAACAACGATAATGATAATCATGAAAATAACAATGATAATGAGAGAAATAATGAAAATGAAAATAATTATGATACTAATGATCATGATGATGATTATGATAATAATGAGAATAATAATGGCAATGATAATGATAACGATGGTAATTTTAATACCAACCAAACTGATAATAATAGCAATGATAATGGTGATAATGATAATGATAACTATGGTGAAAGTGTTATCATCATTATTTTATCATCAACATTATCATCCTTATTATTATCATCATTATTATCATTATCATAATTATTATTGATATGAACATCAATGATAATAAGAATGATAATATAATTATACGTATTGTTACATATAATATTTTTCTTATCATCATTCATCTTTCTTCTTCTTCTTCTTCCATTTACATTTTCTCAATCTTCTTCCCCATTTAATGTTACTTTTTTATTGCAATAAATTGACCCAAGTGATTAAAAATGATACGACTTTTCCATATCCGTGCAACCCCATTCTAGAGCAACATTTGCGATTGCACAATATTTCCATAATTTATCCCAGTTTATTGCTCTTGCATTTTGTTCCTTTTGTGTGCATGGGGTTATATTGCTTTTCATCCGTGCAACATAAATTTCCTTTTTCTACTTTTTGGTCTTTCCGCCTCACTTGGCATTGCAACATTGAAATGGGTCATCTATGGGAGGAAGTTCCCTTTCTGATGAAGTGGTTTGTATTACGTATAGTTTGATCGTGTTTTTGTAACATTGTCTCTGTTATCATCATTGTTGTTGTTGTCAATATTCTTATTATTATCATTGTTATTCATGAGAGTAATAATGATGATATGAATATCACTACCATTATTGCTATTATTACTACTAACATTGTTCTTCTTTTCAGTATCATTATCAGCGTTTTTATTATTATTATTATTATATATATATATATATATATATATATATATATATATATATATTACTTTAAAACGTACATGACCAATGACAACATTGTGTATGCGATACACACACACACACACACACACACACACACACACACACACACACACACACATATATATATATATATATATATATATATATATATATATATATATATATATATATATATATGTATATGTATATATATATATATATATATATATATATATATATATATATATATATATGTATATATATATATATATATATATATATATGAATGTATAAACAATATTGTCATTGCTCTTGTACGCTTTACAATTACTGTTATCATTATTATCATTATGATTATTATCATCATTTTGTTATCGTTACTGTTAACATTATGACAATTACTATTATTGTAATCATCATTACCATCGTTACCAGTGATCTTATCATTGCCTTTATTGCTTTTATCTTTAATTACCTTTAAGGATTATTACTAATTTTATTGTTATTATCATTTCATTATCATAATTACCATTATCATCATTTTTATCACCGCCATCATTATCATCCTTCTTCTTATTTTCATCATTAACATTATCCATATTATCATAATTATCAACATTATTATCATAATTATTATCAATATCATTGTCAGAATTATAGTAACTAACATTATCATTATTATTATCATCATTATCAATATAATTATTTTAACAATTATCGTCATCATTATCATTATCATGAAAATTGCTTTTAACATTTTCATGATCATCATTGATATTATCATTACCATAATCTTCTTGATCATCATAATTATCAATATCATTATTGTCATTGTAATCATTAATAGTTTCACTATCATTATTTTGTTGTTTTGTTGTGGATGTTGCTGTTGCTATTATCATCATCATTTTTGATTTCCGTTTTGCAATATTCCACTTTATATTCGCAAGAATGATTTCCGCAGACAACGTTCCTGATCAAACGTTTGCAAACCACTGTTGTAAAACGTTGTCAGGTCGACTGTTAAATAACCTTTGGAATAGTTCTGTTTCCCTTGATAGAAGTGGCCTTTCGAAAGGTTATTGCCCTTTCAAGTGGTCAGTGGACCTTCAAGTGGTCAGTGGACCTTCAAGTGGTCAGTGGACGGACAAGTGGTCACTTAATTTTCAAGTTGTCAGTGAATTTTCAAAGTGTCAGTGAATTTTTAAGTGGTCAGTAGATTTTCAAGTGGTCAGTGGATATCAAAGTTGTCAGTGGATTTTTAAGGGGTCAGTAGATTTTCAAGTGGTCAGTGGAGTTTCAAGTGGTCAGTGGAGTTTCAAGTGGTCAGTGGATTTTCAAGTGGTCAGTTGATATCAAAGTTGTAAGTGGATTTTCAAGTGGTCAGGTGATATCAAAGTTGTCAGTGGATTTTTAAGTGGTCAGTGGACGTTCAAGTTGTCAGTGGATTTTCAAGTGGTCAGTATATTTCCAAGTGGTCAGTAGATTTTCAAGTGGTCAGTATATTTCCAAGTAGTCAGTAGATTTTCAAGTGGTCATCAGTCTTTCAAACGGTTGGTGATCCATCAAGTGGTCGGTGAACCTTCATGTGGTAACTGCCCTTTCAAATGGACAAAGATGTTTCAAATGTTTCTCAAGTGGTCCATCGCTTATCAAGTGGTTAATGGTCTTCCAAAAGATCTTTTTGGTGCCCAATGACCTTTCAGGAGGTCAGAGGTCAGAGGTCTTGTAAGTGTTCAATGGTCGTTCCTAATTATCTTCATTATACATTTCTAAATTATCACCACTGTTCTTTTGAATGATTAATGAATTCGTTCTCTTCCCAGATGGATGTTGATGATAGTAGATTATCATAATTATTTCTCACTATATCTTAATATTGCTGATTCTCTTAGGTAATAAATTAATTTATTTCTATATTTATTCTCTCTCCAGCTAGTGTGTTTTAGAGGGATACGCAACTCACTTTTCATGTTGACGTTCATAACTTTCAGCTCTAAATCAAATTTTAAAAATGCTGTATATTCATTGTTGCGCAAAAGCTATTTGCAATTATGCCGCGGAATAAGTTAACATTCAGATTTTTGGTTATTTCATCAACAAATGATTTACATATACCGAAATTCGATAGTCAAGCATGCAATTACCGTTGCACTAAGTTAATTGAAATAACAAAAAAATGAAATGTTGCATCAGTACCACGCAAGATAGATCAACCTACATGTTTTTTTTTTTTGTTTTTTTTTTAGAAATTAGGTTTATACAATATTATACAATAAAATTATACACTGTATAGTAAGAATAAGACCATTGTATCTATGGCTTCGTTAATTAAACCTATAGCTAGGAATTTCAACACTATGAAACCATTCGTTATATCTGCAACACCCTGCAATTTGCACTCCTTGCATTGAAAGCCGGGGTCATAGATATAACAAGAGAGATATAGATTCCAATCATTTAGTGTGATAAAAGCTGATGTATTACCTTTGCAAAATCGCTTTACACATATCGGACTTGAAATATTTATCCAGATAAATGTGTTGTTATCCATCAAAGAGGGTGGTGTTATCTGTCATTTTCTTATTAATTCCAAGTAAAGAAAACTATCTCTTTACATCTAAAATTATGCAAATATGACCGGGAAAAGTTTAGCGTCTAAAGCGAAGTAATTTGTAGCGCGTAACAAGGCATTTATGGTGCAAAAGAGAAGATTTTCTTTCATTACCATTGTAATGGTGATGGTAATGATAACGATTATCATAATTATCATTATTGTAATTGTTCTTATTGTGGTTGTTGTCTCTGTTGATGTTATTGTTATCATGATCATTGGCATCGATGTAGCTGTCTTTGTTATAATCGGAATTATCATCAGTATCATAATTAATTAAGGTTATCATTTTTTTTCTTCTACTTATTCGTATTCAAAATAGGGACACGCATAGAACAAGATGGAGAGACACGGGGGTGGGTGGGGGGGGGGGGGAAGGTTTGGTGGAGCTATGGTGGATGATTAGTCAATGGTGGAGCTTTGGTGGAGCTTTGGTCAAGACTTGGGACGATGAGAAAAAAAGAGTGGATTTTCACATAGTTTCGATTCAACTGTTTTGTTTTTGTTTTTATTATCATTCTTATTACTATCATTATTCCTATCATTATTTTTTTTTCCTATCACCATTATATATTTTGTTATCGTTATCCTTTTTATCATCATCACCATCAACATCATCATCATCACCACCATCACCACCACCACCACCATCATCACCACCACCACCATAATTACTGTGATTACTACCACCACTACTACAATTACAGCAATACCACTACTATAATCATTATTACTATTCGTTATTCAACTAAAAAATAAC
>BOPN01010703.1:17500-20979 GCA_017312705.2 Penaeus japonicus
ATAGCGCCAAGATAAACAAGTGACCAAGAGAGAGCGAGGAGAAACTTCCGACCCTGAACAACGCGTGAGAAATGGTCTGGTCTAAGATCTCATACGGCTAATTAGATTTCATTTTTATTCTTATATTATCGTTTTTGTAAATCTTTTTTTTCTACGGTAGTTTATGATGTTTAATAATGTGAGTAAAGATTTTTTAAAATGTTCTTCTAATTATAACTTGAAAAGAAATTGTCATGATTAAGACTGCAAAAATACTAGATTACTTGATGGAAAAAATATGTTGGAGGTCAAAATGTCGCTGAAATATGAACGCATGATTAAGCATGAAATCTCCATTGTAGGTAATGACTTGAATATCATAATTATCATGATAATAAATAGGATCATATAAAGGAATTCGCAAATAACAAAAAGAAAAAAAAATCACAGTGATGTACAAGCTTGATAACTCATGATTGTAGTGGATATAAGGCAAACAAGACGTACTGAAATTATAAGAGCTAATATTTTTTTCAGTTGATGATAAAGTAATATCAACATATTGCTGCTGCTTATGATAACAAGGACGTCATTATAAAATATTTCCAAGCGAAATTCAAAATTTGAAAGATGTTTACGTCGCTCTCTACCTCCCTCTAATCACTCACTCTTTAACTCACTCACTCACTTTCTCTCTCTCTCTCTCTCTCTCTCTCTCTCTCTCTCTCTCTCTCTCTCTCTCTCTCTCTCTCTCTCTCTCTCTCTCTCTCTCTCTCTCTACCGGTCTCTCCTTCGCTGCCTTTATTTCCTGTAACCGTCTTATTTGTTATACATTGTTGTTATAGCTACTTGATCTGTTATTGTATTCATTGTATCCACATATTTAGGATGGCGTTTGTTTTATGCACATTAATCAGGCATTCGCTATATGGTTTCTTACTGCCTTATATGCAATTATGTTTACCATATACACATTTTCCGGCACACATATAAGCATATTTGTTCACTCAAACACTTACAATTTAATCAGAAAAACCCAAGTCGCTTCCGTAGATTCAGTATTTCCCCATATCAGTTCCACTGAATCATTCTATGTTTTGTAATGCCCTCGTTCACATGGCTGAGGCTGCAGTTCTGTTCATGATAATATCTTGTTACAACTTCTTAACTTCTAAATCGATCAGGAATCGATGTTATCAGAACTTTCTTTGGTCATAATCTTGTCATATACAAAAGATGGTCATTTTGCCTATTATATCTGACTCTCCCCGCAGTCTGTTGGAGGGCTGGGGTGCTCAAGAGGTTATATAATCAGTGCTTTATATACTCTAATTAATATGATTATACGCACAAAGCGAAAAAAAAGTCTGCTCAATTAAAACATATATTCATGTAACCAATCTTTTAAAATGCTTTCATTTAATCACTGATATTGACATAAAATAGTCTTTGATTACCCGCGCGACTACTGAATGAATAACTATAAGGTCATTTTTGATGAATAGTTGTTAATTATAAATGTAGCGGTAAATAAGAATGTTAATGATGAATCAAAATAGTGAATGGATCTCCTCTGTGAGTTTTTTTCTTTTTTTTATATAATTACGTTAATTCAAAGCATTTACCAATGATTAAGCTTCGTCAAGAGGGTCAGAATAATTCGAGGAAAGGCAATATTATCATATCGAAAAAGCGATCTCTTTTACGTTTGTCTCACTTGATAAAAAAAAAAAAAAATCTACCTCGTTATCTAAAGGAAAGAAAAAATGAACTCGGATTTACCACTGGCTGCACAACCGGAGGCAGGTCGTGAATGATTACGCGGTTGTTCCTGCTTGCATACAATTACAGCAAAGCTAAACACAGACCAGTGAGGTCAAACTAGTCTCATTACCAAGGTGGGCGGAGACACAAATTAAGGGAGGGAGGAGAAAATACTGCGCTTGAATTCTCGCCCTTTCTCTCTCCCCATGGGATAACTCACTCCTTCGCCCTCAATCCCACCGCATGCCAGCTCCAGAGTTAATAACAATTACGTTTTGTAAAGGGGTTTTGTAACGAACTTAAAGAGGGAGTATTTTTGAATATGGCAACGATCTTTGAAGAAATTTGAGAGCTGAAAGGGTTATCTAATTGAGATACTTTTGACTGACGGTGTTATGTTCACAATAACAATGGCATTTAATCAAAGTGAATTGGGGGGGCGTATTTTACCCCCTAGAAGTTCTTTGATTTATATGTACTATTGCTATTACTTATATTTGCAATATTGATTTCAGTGTTGTTGTTTTTATAGTAATAGCGTGGTTTTTGTTAGTAAATATAACTAAAACAATGATGATTTATATATTATGATTCTTATGCACAATATTCAACATCCGATATCGCTTTTCAATGATTCTGCACTGGAATACTATGAACAAAATGATACGCTCTCTATATATCATTGTTGAAATTACACAACGCTATTGACAAACAACATCAATTTGGAAACTATTTTATGTGTTCGTAGCAGTGAAAAACAAACAGCTGTTGCGAATGTCGAATTCACTTTTGCAACATCATTTATCTATTTCATATATATATACAATGTGTAGCGTGTATATTTCCCCCCTCTCATACAAACTCCCTTTCTCTTGCTGGAAAAAAATGGAAACATAGAAGGCAAACAGAACAAAGAACTTTCCCGTTGAATAAACTGTTCATGGTTCACGGCAGAGCAGAAGAGGAGGTGCCTGTTGGAGCCGAGGGGGAAAGGGGGAGGGGAGGGGATCAAGTGGCAGTACACGTGACTGGGCGTGGCACTCAGGGAAGGGGCGGAAGGGGAGAGTGCCAACCCTTTTCTAGTACTGCCTTAATCTATAACGTAGTCCATGCCATTGCCCCGTCAATTACATCATTCGATGATCCCTGTATATCATGCTTATTCTTTTCTAATTATCATACACGTGGCGAACTTTACGCCGTTTGTAATTTCCACTGACTTGTCTTATGTCTCCCCTGGCATTAGGATACCCTACTTGCACAGTACAGAGACTAAGGATCTACTTTGTGTACACTCTAAACGTCCGAGTACATTATGAAAATTTTCTGGCGACCATGACCAGTCTCATCACGTCCACAGCACGGTAATTTGGAATTCCCAGCACGCAGACGGAAATACATGTTGGGATTCGCATTTTTGTATACAGATACTCACAGCTACCAAATGTTATGTACATTGAAGTCGTGAAACATCTCATTGGTATGTACAATGGTACGTCCATACGGCTCACTACAGATTTTAATGCGTTCCCTTCACGTTAATTCGCGTAATTTTATTAAGTTTTGAATTTATATAGCTTTGAAGAGATAACTTTACCGCAAAACAAGCTGAGACAAACACTACACCTCCGTGAAATACGTTTTTAGATCGGTCAGAGAAGAGGGGAGAGTGAACGCGAAAGAGTATGAAATGACTTGAGAAAAGAGTCTTGGGAATCTTTATATATATATATATA
>BOPN01010704.1:5000-7500 GCA_017312705.2 Penaeus japonicus
ATTCATTAAAAGGAGATAAATAACAAAACTTTGACACCAAGTAGATTGCATGTCTTCACAAAAAAAAAAAAAAAAAAAAAAAAACATAGCAACACTCCGTCGAGAAGACAATGTCGAAGTGAAGAATCGAAGACGAATTTTAAAAAATAATAATAAACAGGTTGGTCAGATATTAACGCAAATGACAGCTGATTACAAGCGTCAAAGGAGACTGGGTCAAGCTGATGAGTCATAGGCAGCATTTAGCGCAAATAAGAAGCTTGAGATACTGAAAAAGAAACCTCTTCTCATTGCTTGTGATTATATGTAATTAAGCATCTGATTAAGGACAGTTTCTCGAGTTATAAGTGATTCGACGACTCTGTGTGACGGAATCCAGTAGTGCTAGAAGGAGAATCTTTTTCTTTGGTATTTTTTTAGAGAATGAAATCTGTATGCGAAGAGAAAAAGATATTTTGTCAGTGATAATTAAAACATCTGTATGCGAAGAGAAAAAAGATGTTTTGTCAGTGATATATATTGATTTGTCAATCGTGTTGCATCCTCTGTGTTCTTGCAATCGCACTTTTAGATCTAGAGACATAAAAAAAACAGCGAAAAAAAGTGTGAAAGACATTTTAACATCTCAAAAAAAAAAAAAAAAAAAATCCTACTCCACAGGAGACACGTTATAAGAGTCTGGAAAAGATCAAGCAAAACAACCTTGCCATTATCAATTCCAGGCGTCATGGATGAGAGTTACGAGTGGGTCCACCGCAGCTACGGCAAGAACCACGTCAAGCTCCTGCACCTTCGCCGGGAGGGGTCCTATTGCACACCATCCCAAGGAGTACGAGGTCAACACGGCCCTCACCCTCGACAGCGACAAGGACTACATCGTCGGAGACAACTCGGACATCATCGCCACGGATTCGCAGAAGAACACGGTCTACATCCTCGCCAAGAACCATGGGGTGAGGCGGGGAGGGGGCGGGGGGCGGGGAGGGGGAGGAGGAGGAGGGGGAGGAGGGAGAGGGGAGGGGGAGGGAGAACACGGTGTACATCCTCGCCAAGAACCATGGGGTGAGGCGGGGGGCGGGGAGGGGGAGGAGGAGGGGGAGGGGGAGGGAGAGAGGGAGAGGGGGAGGGAGAACACGGTGTACAACTGTACATCCTCGCCAAGAACCATGGGGTGAGGCGGGGGGCGGGGAGGAGGAGGAGGGGGAGGAGGAGGGGGAGGGAGAGGGGAGGGGGGAGGGGAGAACACGATGTACATCCTCGCCAAGAACCACGGGGTGAGGCGGGGGCGGGGAGGGAGGAGGGGGGAGGAGGAGGAGAGGGGGAGAGGGAGAGGGAGAATGAAAGAGGAGAGGGGGAGGGAGAGGGATAAGGAGAGGAACAAGGAGAAGGAGGGAAAGGGAGAAGGCTGGGGAGATACTTAGATAGATAGATAGACGTAGAGAGAGATAGAGAGAGAGAGAGAGATAGAGAGAGAGAGAAATAGAGAGAGAGAGAGAGACAGACAGAGAGAGAGAGAAAGAGGAATGAACCGTTGGCTGCACAGACAGATAAGTAAATACAAAAATAGTCCCGAGCACAGCCCCGGTTCCTTGTAACCACAAAGCTCTCCCTCTGCTCCTCCAGGTGAAGTCCCCGGAAGACTTCGCTCTCCTGCTGTGCTCCCACTTCCTCACAAAGTACAGCCACGTGACCTCCGTCAAGGTGGACGTCGAGGAGTACCCTTGGAGGAGGCTCGTGACCGAAGGAAGGCTCCACAACCACGCCTTCCTTTTCTCGCCCGAAGTCCTTCACACGTGTTCGGTCACCCAAGCGCGCGGAGGTGAGTCCCTGGCTTTTGTGAGAGCCCTTGGCTGTTGTTGTGAGAGTCCCCGGCAGTTGGTGTGCGAGTCCCTGGCTGTTATTGTAAGAGTCCGTGGTTGTTATTGTGAGAGTCCGTAGCTGTTGTTGCGAGAATCCCCGGCAGTTGTTGTGAGTCCTTGTGTTGTTGTGAGAGTCCCTGGCTGTTGTTGTGAGAGTCCTTGGCTGTTGTTGTGAGAGTCCTTGGCTGTTGTCGTGAGAGTCCTTGGCTGTTGTTGTGAGAGAGAGTCCCTGGCTGTTGTGTTGTGAGAGTCCTTGGCTGTTGTTGTGAGAGTCCTTGGCTGTTGTTGTGAGAGAGAGTCCCTGGCTGTTGTTGTGAGAGTCCCTAGCTGTTGTTGTGAGAGTCCCTGGCTGTTGTGAGAGTCCTTGGCTGTTCTTGTGAGAGAGAGTCCGTCGCTGTTGTTGTGAGAGAGAGTCCCTGGCTGTTGTTGTGAGAGAGAGTCCCTGGCTGTTGTTGTGAGAGTCCTTGGCTGTTGTTGTGAGAGTCCTTGGCTGTTGTTGTGTGAGAGAGTCCCTGGCTGTTGTTGTGAGAGTCCTTGGCTGTTGTTGTGAGAGTCCTTGGCTGTTGTCGTGAGAGTCCTTGGCTGTTGTTGTGAGAGAGAGTCCCTGGCTGTTGTGTTGTGAGAGTCCTTGGCTGTTGTTG
>BOPN01010704.1:15000-20978 GCA_017312705.2 Penaeus japonicus
TTTAAAGCTTAAGGTATTCATCAACATCTATTTAAAGCTTAAGGGATTCATCAACATCTATTTAAAGCTTAAGGCCATTTGCAATACTCAAAGCAACAGATACATACGTAAGAAGTTAACCCTTGATGCACCCCTGTCCTTATTCAGTTCAATTACATCCTCTTTAAAATGCGTTGCTGATGCAGTAGAAGTAGAGAGTTTTACAATGAACATGATCCTGTGTGTGTGTGCGTGTGTGTTTGTGTGTGTGCGTGTGATTGTGAGTGTGTGTGTGTGTGTGTATGTGTATTTGAACATATGTGAACAGGACTTTTTGTAAAAGGTCAGGTTACTCAATGTTCTCAGTGAGTTGCTAAAAATCATGACTGAATATACATATATATATATATATATATATATATATATATATATATATATATATATATATATTTGTCACAGAGGAGAATCAGCATGAATACTCATGAATCAAAGAGACTCATGAATCCTGCAATTGACGCGTTTCAATTGAATATTCATTAAAATCATACGCAATTCTTTAATAACAGCACAGATCACATCTCTTGCGTTTTTTTAAAGTTATTCATCCTCGTTTTCAAACTCTTTCCATCCTCCTCTCTGAATTTTTTCAAAACTTTCATCCTCCTCTCTAGATTTTTCAAAGCTTTTTCATCCTCCCTGAATATCCATTATCTGCTTAAATATGGAATAGTGAAATTTCATCAAGCCTGAATTAGAGATATTTCAAACACATTCAATAGAGGAATTAGAACATGTGTAATTTATTAAGAATCAACATGCGTCGTTGTTAAATCGGAAATGTTTTTTTCGTAGTGATGTTTATCTGCTATTCAAATATAATATGTCAGTCATATGATGTGTCATATAATGTGATGTTAATAAGTAAAATAATATCTTACTTGTTAACTTATTGATATCATATCGTTCAAGAAGTAATAAGGAGTTTATGCACTATATGTTATGATTGTCGAGATACACGATTAAAGGCTATTATAAGGATAACATTGTTAATTAGTTTTACAGATTAACATAAAATGATTAAAAGAATGAATAAAATATATAGTAAATTTATCTATTGCATGCATATTAGTGCTAATATTAGATAAAAAAATATTTTAGAAATCTCTGGATTTTATGAAAGAGATGATTAAATTTGTGAAAGAGATCCATTGCAATAAACAAATGCTTTAAGAGAATCGATAGCAGCTAGGAGATATTAACACCAAAAAGGAAGGAAAAAAGGATTTAAATGTTTCATGATGTGTTGAATTGATACGTTGATGGAAGCAGCCGTCTCTCATAGACTAATGTATGAAGAAGAAAAAAAGAAAAAAAGAAAAAAAAAATCACATTCCAAAAGAAAGTGATAAAAATACTCGAAAAACGAAATACAAATAACCTTGAAAATTGGTAAAGGTATTTTTGGAACGAATGATTACTCTTTAGTCAAAACCGCCAGATAGATACGACAGACAAACACATCCCGTAAATGAAAAGTAATCGGCATGAACTTAAGAAAAAAAAAAAAAAAAAAAAAATGCACGAAAATAATACTCATGGTCACCAAACCCGAGGCTACACAACTTATCAAGTCAAGAAACGATCAGTGAAATTACCAGATTCTCCCGAAGTCGATGTCCGTGACGTCCGCGTACTGCCATGACGCGGACACCACGGTGGAGAAGAGACGGTCCTCCATGTCCGGCAGAGAGCGGAACTCATCGCTGACGAAGTTGGTGAAGGAGGACTGGGTCGTCTTGAGGACCCGCATGCCCTCCAGGCCCGTCGAGACCTGCGGATGCCCTGCGGAGGCGCAAGAGGCCACGCTTAGTGGACTTCCAACTCTTTCCAATCAGCAATGCGGATGGTTAGCTTCGGAGTGTCGCCCAGCCTCCCTCATTCACTCGCACAACATGAACGCAACAGCCAGGGACTCTCACAACAACAGCCATGGACTTTTACAATAACAGCGAAGGACTCTCACAACAACAGCCAGGGACTCTCACAACAACAGCCATGGACTTTTACAATAACAGCGAAGGACTCTCACAACAACAGCCAGGGACTCTCACAACAACAGCCAGGGACTCTCACAACAACAGCCAAGGACTCTCACGACAGCCAGGGACTCTCTCTCACAACAACAGCCAAGGACTCTCACAACAACAGCCAAGGACTCTCACAACAGCCAGGGACTCTCACAACAACAGCCAAGGACTCTCACAACAGCCAAGGACTCTCACAACAGCCAGGGACTCACCTCCGCGCGCCTGGGTGACCGAACACGTGTGGAGGACTTCGGGCGAGAAAAGGAAGGCGTGGTTGTGAGCCTTCCCTTCGGTCACGAGCCTCCTCCAAGGGTACTCCTCGACGTCCACCTTGACGGAGGTCACGTGGCTGTACTTTCTGAGGAAGTGGGAGCACAGCAGGAGAGCGAAGTCCTCCGGAGACTTCACCTGGAGGAGCAGAGGGAGCGCTTCGTGGTTACAAGGAACTGGGGCTGCGCTCGGGACTATTTTTGTATTCACTTTTCTGTCTATGCAGCCAACGGTTCATTCTTCTCTCTCTCTCTCTCTCTCTATCTATCTATCTATCTATGTATCTCTCTCTCTCTATCTCTACGTCTATCTATCTATCTATGTATCTCTCCAGTCTTCTCCCTTTCCCTCCTTATCCTTGTCCCTCTCCTTTTCCCTCTCACTTTCACTCTCCCTCTCCCTCTCCCTCCCCCCCCTCCCCCTCCCCCTCCCCCCCCCTCTCCCCGCCCCCTCCCTCACCCCTCCTCCTCCCCGCCCCCCGCCTCACCCCATGGTTCTTTGCGAGGATGTACACTGTGTTCTTCTGCGAATCCGTGGCGATGATGTCCGAGTTGTCTCCGACGATGTAGTCCTTGTCGCTGTCGAGGGTGAGGGCCGTGTTGACCTCGTACTCCTTGATGGTGTGCACAGGACCCTCCCGGCGAAGGTGCAGGAGCTTGACGTGGTTCTTGCCGTAGCCACGGTGGAGCCATTCCATGTCCTTGTTCATCGTGACCTTCGAAAATATGAAGTGACCTTTTATTTTAGGAATTTTTAGGTTTTATTTTGTTATTAGTAGTAGTAGTATTTATTTTAGGCTTATTTGTTTTTTCTATTAGTAGTAGTAGTAGTTATTTTAGGCTTATTTGTCTATTCTATTATTGTTATTATATATTTTAGGCTTATTTGTTTATTTCATTATTATCATTATCATATATTTTTGGCATATTTGTTTATTTTATTAGTAGTAGTATATATCGTAGGCTTATTTCTTTATTTCATTATCATTATTATATATTTTAGGCTTATTTGTTTATTATATTATCATTATTATTATATACCTTAGGCTTATTTCTTTATCTTATTATTTTCATTATTTATTTTGGGCTTATTCATTTATCTTATTTAGGCTTATTATTGGATATATTTTTGAGAGTGGAAGTCGGTGTCGTTGAGAACAGGTTCCAAGGACGGGGTGTCGTTTGTGTGTTTAAGTTCGTTTTGTTTGTGTGTTTGTAAGTGTATGTTTATTTCTTTGTCTTTGCGTGTGTTGAGCATTTACGTATATTGAATGTTCCTACAAGCCTTAGGTGAATTATTATTGTTGTTATTATTATTATCATCATTTTCGTGATTTAAGGGGAACCGCTTATATTGGCAGCAAGGCTTACGTGATTGCCTTGCACACATTCTTGCATTTTCATGTGCGTCTATATGTGTGTGTGTGTGTGTGTGTGTGTACGGTGAGAAGTACGGAGAGAGAGAGAGTGAGAGAGAGAGGGAGAGAGAGAGAGAGAGAGAGAGAGAGAGAGAGAGAGAGAGAGAGAGTGTGTGTGTGGGTGTGTGTGTGAGAGAGAGAGAGAGAGAGAGAGAGAGAGAGAGAGAGAGAGAGAGAGAGAGAGAGAGAGAGAGAGAGAGAGAGAGAGAGTGTGTGTGTGGGTGTGTTTGTGAGAGAGAGATAGAAAGAGAGAGAGAAAGAGAGAGAGAGTGTGTGGGTGTGTTTGTGAGAGAGAGATAGAAAGAGAGAGAGAGAGAGTGTGTTTGTGAGCAAGAGATAGAAAGAGAGAGAGAGAGAGTGTTTGTGAGCGAGAGATAGAAAGAGAGAGAAAGAGAGAGAGAGAGAGCATGTGTTCCACTAGCCCGAGAATTGACACACTTATGAACAGAACAGCGAAGAACAAAATAGTTGCATACCATAAATAGCGAATAACCTTCAGTGACAATCTGTCTTGCATGCATCCCCAATCGGCCGAAGGTATTGAGATACAAAAATCAACTTTCAATTGCGTATAATACAAATACTAAATACAGATTCTAAGCCTAAATTGAGGGTTGGTGAGAATCTGAACTTAAAACTTGAAAGTTGTTCTTGGAAAACTTTAAGTCGTAATAGTTTGTTCATTTTACCGAGAGATATATAACTCAACAAGTTAATTATCAGCGTAACTGATCACAGAATAAATTGATTTAAAAAAAAGTAAAAAAAAATGGATAAAGATATTAGAAAAACATACAAGCATCTGTTAACCCATTTGCAAATAGAATCTTTTCAACAAGCGTAGTTAGTCCTATATTACATTTCAAAAACAACTGGAAATTGGGCATCCAGTCAAGCCTTGAGGGTAAAAAGAGTACGTTTGTTCCAGTAAATGAAATAACAAAGGTCACAATCGCACGTTTGTATGAACGTACGTATATGTGTGTGTTTGGGGGGGTGAGTGTGTGGTGTGGGTGTGTGTGAGTGTGTGTGTGTGTGTGTGTGTGTGTGTGTGTGGGGTGGGGGGGGGTATGTGGGTGTTTGTGTGTGTGTGTTTTTGTGTGTGTAGGGGGGGGGGGGTTATGTGGGTGTGTGTCTTTGTGTGTGTGTGTGTGTGTTTATAGATTTGTGTCTTACTTGAACACAGCGGTGACATAAACTAAGCACTAGTTGTTTTACCAATAAAAGCTATTGCTGAAATACGTATACAGTTAAGATAAACGTACTAAACTACCTTTGAATGACATTTAGATGGACTATCAACAATTGTTTAAAATGTACTTTCTAAATTTCATACTTCTTTGTTTTCCCCTTAGCCTTTGAACACTTATGCATATATGTTTTTCTATATATGAAGGACGAAACAAGATATTCAAAGTATTCACCTTCAGTCTCTACCGAAAGCTTGGACAGGGAAGTGGAATCATGACTATGGATCTTACGTTTTAATAAATTCTGTTTTTTTTTTCTTCTCCTTTTTGTAACTCTGGTGAAATGTTAGGCCAATCTATCTAGTCTTTTTTATAGCAAGAAGTTTCTAAGTGTCACTAGCGACGAATGTCCGTGTGTCTACAGCCGATGTCGAAACCTAACTACTAAAAAAAAAAATAATAAAAAATAAAAAATAACTTTCTTTTCTTGAACTTTTTTTTCAGTTCGTATCGATGTTCACATGTAGAAAAGGACTCAAACATCATTAAAATCTAAAATGGACACTTTAAATTCCACAGAAGTCTACAATAACATTTTTTCTAATTATGTTTTATTTTTATTTTTTAAAAATACGTTGACAAATACAAGAACAAACACCCCTTGGCGTAACCCTTCCCCTTCTCCTACAAGTCAAATGAAAGCCAGTGACAATATATATATATATATATATATATATATATATATATATATATATGAACGAAGGATACCAAATAGCTCTACCATTGCTGGTCGCTAATCTAAGGAACCTTCCTAAAGCGGCTCGATAAGGGCAGATGATCCAGTCAACTTTTTATGGCAAAAACCGGAATGCTAGAGGGCGTTAAGTCCCCGGGATGATGTCGCTTCCATAGCAGGCAGCTGTAGATAAGCCACTAGGGTCGCAAGTATGTATAGGTATGCTATGGTAAATCTGTGTGTATGTGTGTGTGTATACATATATGTATCTATTTATCTATCTATATATGTATATATAT
>BOPN01010705.1:0-2500 GCA_017312705.2 Penaeus japonicus
TAATAATATTAACATCCTCAATGTTTCCATCATCAAAATGTTGCATTGATGTTACCAGCAACTGTTTATAATTCAATTATAATCACACTAGATATTACTCTGAATGTAACAACATCTATTTGTATTACTCTTCCTAGTAGTATTTGGTAATAGCGAAATAGGTAATAGCGTAATAGGCTGTGATAGTGTAATTGAATATGGGAGAGGTGTCCTATAATACAGCACTGGTGTAATAGGAGATGTATCTGCAATAAGAATGTAGTCATCACGTAATTAGACGAGGTAGTGCAATATAGTGTGGTCGTGCAATATAACGTTGGTATGATGTAGCAAGACAAAGTAGCGGTGTGGCAGAGGTCAAAGAGTAGTATACCAAGAGAAATGGGGAAGAAAGCTAAGAACAGACTAAAGACAAACGATAAAGGAGTAGAGATGTATAGTAGGTGAAAAGAATAGTATCTAAGAGGCGAATTATACGAGAATGAGGAAACAAGGAAACTCTCAGGGTTAGAACAGAGAAAACTGAATGATAGATGGGGATAGCCAAGTTAAGTGAGGTGATGGGGTATTGCAGTTAGTGATGTCTGGAAACGCAGTATATTTGGATCAGATCTCCTTATGATATTTGGAAATGCTTTTGCGTAGTTGAAGTATATATATATATATGTATAAGTATATACACATGATGATAATGATGATGAAGATATTTGGAACGACTATAGTAGTAGAATGAAAAAGCAAAAGCAACTACAACATAAATAATGCTAACGATAATATTAATAATAATGACGATAGTAATATTGATGATAAGGATGATGATAATGTTAATGTTAATTATATTACTAAAAATGTTATTGTTAATGCTAATAACAATAATGACAAAGATAGTAATATCAATGGTAATGATGATTATGATAATACTGATAATAATAAGAAGATAATATATACATATAAGGTACATATGAATATACAATAGTAAAACAATACATGATTTGAATGACATCTTTTATAATAATAATAACAATGATTATAGAGATGATAATAAAAATGATAATGATAAATAGATAAATGATAATGATAATGATAAATAGATAATGATAACAATAATACTTGCAGTAATATTCATACTTGAAATAATGATAATCATGATTGTTAATTACTGTTTGAGTTTTACTAATTCTTTCTCCATTCATTATCTGCTTTGTTCGATCCTAGAATAGATTTCCACAGAACATAATTCAACTAATCTCTTAGAAGACCGTTAAAAAGAGGTCAAGGAAAAATAATTCCCTTTTCACGAGCACCGAGATAATCTATATGTGTCTTGGTGGCTGGCAAGGTCACAGTCGACATCTAGGGAAGATATGTTGTTTATTTACTGGATAAGATCGAAATGCAACAGGGCTTAAGTGTCCAGACAAGCGGCTGCAAGGGCTGGCATTCCTTGTGCTGTTTTCATTGGTAGGGAAAGGGAGACTGGATGTGACCCCCCCCCCCCCCCTAAAAAAAAAAAATCAATGCTTTTACCTTGTCTTGACATATGTACAGAATAAAGTGATGAAACATAGATTAATAAATGTTATATGTAGCAATATAACGAAAGCCCTTACATTGCGGGATTATGGCAAAACCAAGGAACTCACATATATGTAAACATATTCCAAACTCATTTAAATAATTACGAAAGACTGGAAACTACCTGTTGAGTGAACTATACTCTAACTTTTTGTAATGATAATGGTAATGATGATGCTATCATTATGAACAATAGTAAAGGTACTAATTACTGATTCTTGTGGTGATATTAAGTGTGGGAATAATATAATGATATCAATGATAATAGTGATAATGGTCATTATTATTATTGCTATAATGATATTGATGATAATGATAGTAATGATAAGGGTTGAAATGATTATGATGATAATGATAAAGTTGATAATAATAATGATAATGAAAAATGATAATGATAATGATGATGATGATAAGGATAATAATAATGATAACAATGATAATAACAATAATGATAACAATAATGAAAATAATGATAATAAGAATGACAACAATCATGATAAGAATGATATGAAGTGTGAAAAAAATCAATACAAATTAAAACAATAACGATAAGAAGAAATACAAAAACAATAACAATGATGATTACGAAAACAACAATAAACAATAATAATAATATTAACATCCTCAATGTTTCCATCATCAAAATGTTGCATTGATGTTACCAGCAACTGTTTATAATTCAATTATAATCACACTAGATATTACTCTGAATGTAACATCTATTTGTATTACTCTTCCTAGTAGTATTTGGTAATAGCGAAATAGGTAATAGCGTAATAGGCTGTGATAGTGTAATTGAATATGGGAGAGGTGTCCTATAATACAGCACTGGTGTAATAGGAGACGTTTCTGCAATAAGAATGTAGTCATCACGTAATTAGACGAGGTAGTGCAATATAGTGTGGTCGTGCAATATAACGTTGGT
>BOPN01010705.1:17500-20968 GCA_017312705.2 Penaeus japonicus
ATTCAAGGTTAATTTGACGCCCCCCCCCCTATTTCCGTTATTATAATGATTATGATCCGTGGAATGAGAGGGAAAATGAGATGGAATAATGTAATGAACCAGACAGCCAGACAGCCAGACAGACAGACAACCCATCAGGTGCACGAAGGGAAGGAACACGACACTCGCCTCCGCCAAGTCACCAATCACGCCCACCGCACCACACAGCGGCGACCATACACATACACATACACTTGGTGCGCGCACAGTTAACCACCGTGCTAGCGACCGACCAACCTGCCGCTAATTACTCAAACCACCACCTAATTACCCTCGGCGACATCGTCATCTCGGCACGGACACCATTTCTGCCATCCATCATACACAATACATAATGATGAGATTAGAGCGTGTGGACGAGGCTGCGCAGCTAATGGCCTGCTCGAAGATCGTAATTAGGCGAGAGACGGTAATTAAGAACAAATCCAATTCGGAAGACACAGCCAGCAACACTTGAATCCAACGACTCTATTCGCACCGAGGGGGAGGAGGGTGACACTTAGAGGAGAGGGAGAGGGAGAGGAAGAGAGGGGGAGGGAGAGAGAGGGAGGGAGAGAGGAGGAGAGAGAGAGAGAGAGAGAGAGAGAGAGAGAGAGAGAGAGAGAGAGAGAGGAAGAAGAAGAAGAAGAAGAAGAAGAAGAAGAAGAAGAAGAAGAAAAAAGAAAGAATATACCATATGGACACATGCACTTCCGATATGGAAAACAACAACAGAAAGGCTGTGTCTCTTACCACCATCTCCCCTTTCATTAATGCATCAAAACTGATCCCCACACGAAGTCTCTCAGTCACAACGGATTGCCAAATGTCTGAACATCTGTGTTTGCATATATTAGACAACGTGCAAGGCAGCAGGCAATATTGCAGAGCTGTCATGTGCATGGCTCGGTGCTAACTTCTGTCGTCGCGTCAAGTTATACGTTGGAGGTTAGTGGCTGTGTGTAATCTTTAGCGGAATAATGGTGTTCATGGCAATAGGTCATCATAAGGGAGTATGATGGTGATGATGGTGGTGGTGAGAAAATGGACGGTATTGGGGGTGATTGTAATGGTTTTGATAATGATGACAATCGCAAAGATAATAATAAAGAAGGTGATGAGATTATAATACTTGGTAGGTTTGATCGTCAAATGAGGATATTGTTAGTAATAATAGCTATGATCATGATGGCGATGATAACAATTATGATAGTGATTGGTATGAAAGCGTTTATAACAATGACAACAATATTATTAGTAACAATAACAAAAACAAAATAATTGCAGAAAAAATATATAGTGATGATGACGGGGTTAAAAAAAACAACAAAAACAAACAAACAAGCAGTGATAATCCAGCTGATATTAGTTTTGACAAAAATAGATGTAACAACGTAAGCGCAAAATAACGAGTTTAATATTCAACACGCTATCTCGAGTCTCGTTATCTATGCTCCAGTAAACCTAAGATAAAATAAGTACATATGCTTAATTGCTGTAATGAAAGCACTTGTTATCACAGCAATTTGCAAGGGACACGACAGTAATTATCGTTTCACTGACAATCCATTAGTTTTGTTTGCTCAGGTTAATTAATTTGTCATTTAGTCTTGTCTGTTTAGAATCTGATACATGATTATCCTGAGTTGAGCGATAAATTGTGTCCTTTTAAATCATTATTTTTTTTCCTGAAATTTTTGCTTGCACATTTTTGCTAACATCTGTACGATTATATTCCTGGTATCATAATCATTAAAGTTGCTCTCCTTATCATTTCCGCTATTATTGTTGCTATATATCTACTATCATTACTGCCATGAGTATTAGTCGCAACTGTGGTGCAGTTGCAATAGCGAAGGTAATAGCAGTAACAGCAGCAACAGCTACCCTGCAGCATTAGAGTTATTACTAAAACTATTATCAGAATCATTACTGTGGCCCTGATTCTCTTCCATAATCTATAAAATACTTACGACTTTTCTTTCTGCACGCATTGTTACGCTACTGATACTGCAGTTTCTTTATATGCATGCAACTTTTCAAGATAATCAACATTAACGAAATTCATAGTCACTGTTTTATCATCTAATGCATGTTATTTGAATTGAGCAGAATTTACATAGAGATGCCAGTACAAATTATTCTCGCAAAGATGTTTTACGTGACTTTTATAACCCTTTGCCTTTCCATAAAATATCATCTATATTGCTACGAGTGACATAATTGACATCATAGATAAAACTACAGGAAATTAATGAACGAAATAGGATTTCTTTAGATGGGAAGAATGCAGTTACCTGTTTTCTCTTTTTCTATTTCTCTCTCTCTCTTTCCATTCATTTTTCTAGACACAAAGCCATATACAAACACACACACACATCACCATGTGTTTATGTACACACACACACACACACACACACACACACACACATTCGTGCTCTTTCTCTCTCTCCTTCTCCTCTCTCTCTCTCTCTCTCTCTCTCTCTCTCTCTCTCTCTCTCTCTCTCTCTCTCTCTCTCTCTCTGTGTGTGTGTGTGTGTGTGTGTCTCACTCTCTCTCTCTCACATTGTTCTAACTATTATGAAAGTTAAGATAAGGATAAGCTAGGTTTACGTAGCAGATGCTTTGCCAGACTTATATGCACTGAGGCGAGCCAGCCTGTGTCAGCGTGTGCTGATTCGAGTGAGAGTGTGCCAACGAGTGTTGACTCGACCTGAGCTTAGTCTTTACCCACCGTGTGGCCCAGGCACGACCTATGAGGGGGCTCGATCTGCCGATCAAGGAGATGGGAGGTCGGCACGCTAACGACTAAGCTACCTAACGGCTATGAAGCGTAAGGACCTTTTGAAGTTACTGTAGATACCGAATCTCATTCTAATGATACAGAATGATTGTATGTTCACAAAAGACGTTCTTTTGCAAATACAATTAGTTAATTAGATTTCCTGTGCTGTAGTAAAAAATCTCAATTAACTTAAGAAATATAATTTCAATGATTTGATTTCGCAACACTAACGTGATAAAAGCAGAAAGCTCAGACACTGAGACATAATACAGCTAATTTGCATAATTAAATAAAATCCATTTAGAATTCATTCTTTTTCATCAATTTCGTTATTTGTTGTATTTACAGAAATGGAATCACGCAGTTTAGCAAGGAATTTATTTTCTTTTTTTGGGGGGGTTAGTAAATTGGATTCATAAATTTGATATTCTAAATTATATTTGTGTTAGAGCCTTTATGAAACATTGCATTTGTTTATTGTCTGGGGGTCACTTTTATTTTGTTTCTGTGTCGACTTTTCTTATGCTTGTATTCAGGCTTTTATTATCCACGCTCCGTACACACACAAACAGACACACAGACTTATATATATATGTACAAATATATATATATATATATATATATATATATATATATACATATATATACATACATACATATATATA
>BOPN01010707.1:2500-15000 GCA_017312705.2 Penaeus japonicus
AGCAATTTTATTTTTATTCATTAAATATTAAGATTTTTTTTAAATATAAAGATATGATATATATCTTATCTATCTATTTATTTTACTTATTTTCATTCAATATATATTAAGATTTTTTTTTAAATATAAAGATATGATATATATATCTTATCTATCTATTTAATTTACTTATTTTTATTTCATTTAATATCATTATGAAATTGTTTATTGGGTTTAAAGCGTAGTCATTGCTTAGGTAAAATGAGACAGTCATCACCACCCTGTTGATGACTGTCTCATTTGGCCAGCCAATGAGCCTTATACTCTCTCTCTCTCTCTCTCTTTCTCTTTCTCTCTCTCTTTCTGTCTCCCTCCTATAATGGATACATTATCTGTTCTTCATAGAATACACAACCTCCTCATAGCGTTCTCTTCAGTAAATACAGATCAACTGTATTTTGCAATAGTACTGTGATCCATGATGATGACTAGAATTATGGTAATAATATTTTAAAATATTAACAGTAATAATAGTAATAATAACTATAATAATAGTAATAATATTAACAATAATAATGATAATAGTAGAAATGTTAATAACAATTATGGTACTGATAAATATAACAATCAGATCAATAATATTGAAGATAACATAAAGATTATAAATTATCATATTAATAATAATGATAACAATAATAGTAGTGACAATGATAATAATAATAATAATGATAGTAACAATAATAATCCTATCATAAGATAATAATAACGAGAGGGATAATAACAACAAAAAATAATTATAAGTAATGTCCGGTTCTCAACCCCCTCCGTGCAAGCACTGCCTCATCCTCCGCCATAGTAAGGGAAGAAGCGTCCGGCCTTGGCGACATCGTAGAGCGGCACCGACAGGTTCCTCGCCGTCTCGAGGTCCTTGAACAGATTGAACCCGACGGCGGCGATGGCGGAGGCACACGCGCCCTCGATGTCCCGCAGCTGCTCCTCCGTGATCTCCTGTCGCCACTTCTGCTGCTGCTTCGCCGTGTCCCGCTGGATGCCGTAGGACTGGCCGTCGCTCTTCGCCGTCGATTTCTCTAGGAACCTGCGGGAGGAGGTGGGGGTGGTTGTTGTTGTTTGTTTGATTGGTAGAAACGAAGTTTGTTTTTAGATGGATTTTGATTTTGTTTGTGTTAGTAAAATTATATGATTATTTTGAGGATGAGAACAATACTGATAACACTTGATCATTATAATAATAATGAGGAAATGGCATTTAATCACTAAAGACATTGGTAGTATTATGATACATAAAAATTTCTCCCTCTTTCCATCTATCTCACTCATTTTCTAATAATAATTGTGACAATGATACTAAACATTTTTTTGCTCTTTCTCTCTATCTACCTATAAATCTCTCTCTCTCTCGCACTCTCTCTGTAAGGCACTGATTATACTCCGCTTATCAGTTCATTCTCATAATGCCAGAATTCAGTTTTCACCTGACATTTCCTGCTTCCTCTGTCCTCTTCTGTCTTAACTGCAGCTGGCTCCAGCAACTGTGTTTGATAGCAGAAGCCCTGAGGCAGAAGAAAAGACTCGAGAGTCATACATAAGCAGGATCACTGGCTTATAACAGGTTATGCCATTTCCTGGTGAAGCTAGTGGGTTACACTCTCACTCTCACTCTCTCTTTCCTTCTTTCTTCTCTCTTCCTTCTCTCTCTTTCTTGATTCCTATCTTGATTTATCATGTGTATTGTGATAATTACTTGGGTAGCGATGGCTTGTCAGACGTTTTTTGTTAGGCTGGTGTGTCTCACGGCAGACCGCTCGGCATCGGAGGGTAAGTGCAGGAGTGAGTGAGGGAGTGAGTGACCAACTGACTGGCCCCAAGTCAACCTTTATACCTGAGCCAAAGTCATCTACAAGTTTCCATGTCAGACACTTTCCTCGTCCTCCACGTGGGCGAACCACACATTAACCATGTGGTAACCATGTTGCAGCCCGTCCTTAAGTGGCACTTCAGGTACATCTCACATATTGCTTGGCCACACACTAAGGCTTGTCCTCAAGACATCAAGCTAAAGTCATCCTTGAAGGACGAACTATTTGTATGGCCTTGCATGGTTTGGGTCAACCTCAAACTCAAGTGTCGCAGGTGGGTCTTCTACATTATTACTTGAGGGTATCTGGCTGTCTCCTTTGATGGGTGCTACACTCTTGGTTGCTTGGAATATGACACCCATGCTCTGGCTTCTGGGCAATTTTGGTGTCTGCTTCTGCTGAACTCCCAAACCATAGTCTATTGGTTTTGGCGACTTCCTTCCGGGTCTCGTTTCATGTTTCTTGATTCTATTTTTAAAGTAAAGATAGATAAAGAAGGGAGATGCGTGCAGCGACCCGCAAGGGACAACTTGAACTACAAGCTTCTCAGGTAGAGTGAGACAACAGTGGCAACCCTCAAAGTTTATTTGTTTTTTTTCTCTGAACCAATGAAAGTCTCAGAACAAACAAGAGAGAATACTACAAGGCAGTAAGAAAATTGTGCAAATAACTATCCTATTATTGTATCAACAAACAATTTAGGTGCCACTAGTCGTCCTACCGAATTACTATCTGAATTCATTAATTCTTTTTGCGCCATGACACAGTCGGAGTGTCAAATATGTTCGTGAACAAAATTTCAAGATGAGTTACTGCAAGAGTAAGAGGTTATATTGTGAGTTTACAGAAATATAATTCATGCCATTTCATGCCATGACACAATCTCAGTGCATAATGTGTTTGTGAACAGATGTGTAGGATGAGTTCATGCAGACGATGCGTCTACAGTGAGAAATAAGCTCGTGAGTTGAAAGTGAACGTTAGTGACACAGAGTTTGTGAGTATATGTATGTATGAGTGGGTAGGATGTGTCATTTCAAGTTCGTATGGAATTATTCCTTCTAAACAACAAAATAAAATAAATACTGTAGTGAAATTAACATTTAATGTCAGTTCTTTCGTAATAATTAGCTAGCACAATAATATCAACTTAGAAGATAATAATGTATTCGCACTCAACATATGGGAATAATTTTCTTAATAATGTATAATGGTAATAATGATAACTAATCCGAATCCGGATTATTCTGTTCAATCTTCAATCGGATAGTTGGCTCGCTGCATCTGCAAACGTCTTACTGCAATCCTTAGCATCTGTGGTTTTATTTAGGGAATCCTTTTACGCTAAATTGTGTTTGACCGGTGATATTATAACTTAAGTAAAGAGTGTGAATTCGCACCAGAATCATACAAGTAATGGATAATTATGATAATCATGAAAGTGATCCGTCGGGAATATTTAGCCAATAATTGACCTTCGGATAAGATTCACAGCGAAACAAAACGACTTACGGCATCAATGGCTCTATGTCAGGAAATTCTTTTTCGGCTAATTGTGTTTATTCAGCAGATGACTTGAAATAAGATAAAATAAAATAAAGTTCGAACTCGTTATTATAATGAGACAAGTTAAAATATGCCAAATATGAACTAATTTGCATTTTTTTTCTGTCATTGTATTTTTTATGTCATTGTAAGCTTCTTTATTAATAGAAAAAACAATCTGAAATCAGTACCTGATTGCTGACGAGGGAAGGCTCTCGTATCCCAAGAAGGAGAAGATGATGCGTGCCATCTTGTAGGGATCTTCGCACAGGTCCTCGTATCGCAGTGCCATGTACCTGCGTATTGGTAATATTTTAACTTGTTGCTCTTTCTCTTTCTCTCTATCTCACTCTCTCTTTTCTCTTTTTTTCTCTCTCTATTTCTCTTTCTCTCTCTCTTTCTCTCTCTCTCTCTTTCTCTTTATCTCTCTCTCTCTTTACAACCGAGATATATATTATATATATATATATATATATATATATATATATATATATATATATATATATATGTATATATATATATATATATATATATATATATATATATATATATATATATATATTTATATATATGTGTATATATATATATATATATATATATATATATATACATATATATGTATATATGTATATATATACATATATATATATATATATATATATATATATATATATATATATTATATCCTCGTTTGCCAGAGCACCACATGGCAACCACATGGCAAGCAGACTATCCTCAAGTGGCACTTACAGTACATCTCTCACACTCACACACACACACATACACATACACACACATACACACACACATATAAATATATATATATGTGTGTGTGTATGTGCGTGTGCGTGTCCGTGTGCGTGTGCGTGTGCGTGAGAGAGAGATGTACTGCAAGTGCCACTTGAGGACAGTCTGCTTGATATGTGGTTACCGTGTGGTGCTCTGGCGAATGAGGAAAAAGCCATCCAGGAATCCATTTATAGACAAGCCGGCAAGTCAGGGTATACTGTAGAGGTTTGACCTGGCTTGTCCTGGGGTCAGTATGTCAGTCAGGGCGTCGGTCACTCATCACAAACTCTCCGACTTGAAGCGGTAAGTTAGCTGCCGCCCCCATGCCTCTGCCTTGAGACACAGCAGCCTAACAAGATATGTCGCTACCAACATAAATATCACCATATCACGTGTTCCGTAAGCTCCCAATAAAGGAATCCAGATCTACCCATCTTTGGCTAACCACACTTTGTGAGCACAATCTCAAACACTGGTGCTAGCATTGGGATTGAAAATCGGCACCCTCACAACCTAGCAGCCACAGTGGGACCCATTCTACGCACTCTCAGAAGCGGGATCCACTACAAGAAGCGGGAAAAGGACAATGCCTCCGAAAACGAAAAGATCTATTGTACTTTATTCATCATGTAACCTCATATGGGATCTCTCTCAGCTCCCCAAGCTATCTGACACAGAACAGAGCAGCAAAAGTTCCGTTACGGGCAACCTACAATGTCAAGAGTTGTTAGGACGTAAAGCCATAGAAACACCCAGGCAATTCCAACATCAAGATTTGGAAACGTAAGGCCCTGGTTACGCAACGTGCAAGAAAGAACAAGATCGAAGGACAAGATGGACCCCTCCACACCCGCGTAACTACAAACTTCTCGAAATGTTTCCGGTCGACATTTCTCCACAACACCTTAAGTACATACAATGGGCCAATTCTCTCTCATTTCTCTTTCCTGTGTCCCCCTATATACGTGTGCTTATGTGTTTTAACAGCGCAAGAAGTTACAACTTTCTTTGTTAGGCAAACTGTATTTTTTCACACTCATTCGACATAGTAATCGGCGTCTTCATTTAATAATTTGCTTAAATATATTGCATAGTTTGTAAGCAGTTTGAAAATAATTTCGTATCTCTCAAATCTCTCGAAGAAAAAGATAAAAAAATTATAAGATCTATATCTATGCACACACTCTTTCGATGGTGTCACTCATTTTTGTTTTCATTCGTTTGTATTATTGAATTCTATAATTCTACAATTCACTACAATATTCCATTTATAAATTCCCTCCCCACTCCCCCGGATGAGCGCGTAGTACATATCCCCCGATGTGTCCCTTGGAACAGGTCAGGTCATGGGCAAGTATCCCTTCACCCTCCCTCTTAGACGTTAAAAGACACAGATAAAGATATCATTGGCTTTTATTGTTTAATAAGCAAGGCCTCCATGGTACGATGATGTAATCTTCAGAAATGCTTGGCAAACCAGCCTTGTCAAACCTGATGTCCCCCAAAAAACGCTATTTAGAAGACCAACATACCTTCACAAGCGTGTGGGTGTATTTGCATAATCAGATAAGCTTTATCTAGGTTTGTTAAATCTTCGCAATCATGTTGTGAGAGAAATGTAGTAAAGTCCACTATTCTCTTTCATTTTCGTGTTCTACATTCATACTAACCATATGGAATATGGAAAATGAATTATGCTTTCCCCTTTTGTTATTCATATTGATTAGCTACAACAATATAATTCTCAATTAGTTCGTATTTGGTCTATTTTAAATTGTCTCATTAAATTGACGAATTCGAACTTAATTCATTTTCAAACGAACAAACGCAATTAGCCGTAAGAGACTTTTCTGACATAGAGCCAGAAAGGTAGGGTTGCGATCAGACGTTTTGTTTCGGTGTGAATCTTGTCCGAAGGTCAATTATTGCCTAAATATTCCTGACTCGGATCACTTTCATGAATATCATCATTATTCATTATTTGTATGATTCTGGTGCGAATTCATACTTATTGCTTAAGCTATGACTTCGCTGGTCAAACGCAATTTTGACTTAAAATAATTCCTGAAATAAAGCCATTATTCATTATTCATATGATTATTCGCATATGTCGAGTGCGAATTCATTATTACCTACGAGGTTGATAATCTGCACTAACTTATCTTAGGCTCCTGTTCACGAACACATTAGACACCGCGACTCTGTCATGGCATAAAATGGATTAATTCACAGTAATTCGGTAGAACGAGAATCCACCCAAAATACTTTTTTTATCGCCCTTAGTTTCTCGAAAGTGAAAGTGGATAGTGATTAGCATTGTATTTCTATAAACTGACTATATATTTTCTTACTTATGCATTAACTCATCTTAAGATCTTGTTCACGGACATACTTGACACCACGAATGTGTCATGGCGTAAAACGGAATATTAATTCAAAACTGATGATTCGGTAGGACGATAGTGCCACCCACATATTTCCTTCATCGCCCTAAGTTTGTTATTTGCTCAACTTTTCATTGTCTTGTAGTATTTTCTCCTATTCATTCTGAGACTTTCAGTGGTTCAAGTAAACCTTCGAGGTTATTTTGTTCAAAGATGTCGCTTGCGGGTCACTACTAGCAACTCCCTACTTCATCTATCTTCATTAGAAAAATTGAAATAAACGCAAAGTGAAATTCGAAGAAAAAGCTAACAAAAAAACTATAAGATCTATATTTATGCACACACACCCTCCCCTCCCCCCCTCCTTCTCTGTTCGTCTTTCTTTTTCTTTTCTCTGTTCGCCTTTCTTTCTACTCTTTATCTCTGTATGTTTAGGGTTTTCAAGCAGATATGCGGAACACCAAGAACCACGAAATGAGGGCCGGAATGCGGTCGTCCAAAACACTAAGGTTCAGGTGCTTAAAGTAGCAGACACCTAAAACGCCCATATCCCAGCATCCATTGAAAAAGACAGCCGGACACCGACTTCTGGGACATGGGACAACGAGAACGTGCCACCGAGGACACATACATCACCACCAGTGTTCTAGGTTGGCCTGAACCATTTAAGGCCAGATGAGATGTTCGCCCTTCAAGGACGACTTCTGCTAAAATTTTGTTGTTCATGATATGAGAACGACTTTGTTGATAGGCGGCCGAGCAATATGTGAGATGTACTTCAAGTGCCACTTGAGGAGAGGCTGCTTGCCAGATGGTTACCATGTGCTGCTCTGGGGCACGAAGAAAAAGTCGCCCCGGCAAGGCAGGATATAAAGGTTTGACCTGGCTTCAGTCAGTCAGTCAGGCCGTTGGTCACTCCCACAAACTTCAACGGGGTGCAGTGAGCTAGCTACTGTTCCCCTGCCTCTGCCTTGAGACACACCAGCCTAACAAGATTTGTCCAACAAACCACTCGTTATCAACTTAAATATCGCCGTATCACGTGTTCCATAAGCTCCCAATAAAGGACTCTAGAACTACCAGACTTATTCTCTAAACCTTTTGTTAGTACAATTTCACAGTATATATATATATATATATATATATATATATATATATATACATATATGGATATGTACATGCATATTTACTCATATATATGTATTAATATGTATATATATATATATATATATATATAGAGAGAGAGAGAGAGAGAGAGATTGGTATGTGTATACATACGCACGTTTATATGTATCTATATGCATGTATAAACATATATATATGTATATATCTACAAACACACATACACACACACACACATATGTGTCTATATATAGAGAGAGATTGATGTATGTATATGACTGTCTCTCTCTGATCTACTGACCTTCCCGGAAGCATCTTGGCCAATTCGACTCCGCTGTTGAGGTCGTCTACCAACTCCTTACACTGCTTCAAGGGCTGTATGTCCCACTCCAGCTCAGTGGCCGAAATGACAGTCGCTCTTGGGTCCCTGACCAAGTGAAGGACTATGAGATTAGCCTTGGGGTCCCGTAGGAGAGGCTCTAACCACGCCACTCTGGTTCTAATGGTCTTCATGATTTTAATAGGCAGTTTGTCACACGCTTGTTTTAGTCTCTTGGCGTCGAAGCAAGGCTGATAAGGTTTACTGGGGTCACACGAGTAAGCGAGGGGTGTGCGGATTGCAAAGTCTGGTTCCGCTGCCAGCGCGTCGAGTATCCTTCCAGTGAGGTTGCAAGTAATGATTTGCATGAAGCTCTCTCGCGCGGTGACGTCTGAGAGCATGTGCGATATCTTCAGACGGTGCAGCGGCTCAAAGATGTAAAAGGCCCCGGGCTGGGAGTTGAGGAGACCTCCCAAGAAACTTGAACCACTGCGTCCTAGTGAACTCAGCAGGAGGACGTTTGGAGGGTGGCGTACTTTCACCGGTTTGGGGGCTTCCGGAGAGGGCGTCATCTCCGCTTTGGCTTCTGTACTCTGGTCTTGGGTCCCATTTTGGGGGAGTCTCTCTTGAGATGTTGGTGCTGGAAAGATGAAGGGATGCCTGTTAGAATAATTAAAGATTATGATTGGATAAGGATGCTTATAATTTTATATCTGTATACGTGAAAAGAGTATCTCATGTTTAATTTAGTTACCCCATAAAATGAACGTTTTCTTTTATGTGTGTCATCTTACGGCAAGATCTACAATGTGTAATGTAAACAACCTCATCTCTCTGCGGACTTTTCCCGGAATACATACTTGCACGCAGCAGCTGTGTTTCTCTGATCCCCACATCAATTATCTACACATTAGCAAGCCAAACTTCCTCAATACACGCATAGAAGATGATATCTTCCACCACCTCAACAGGTTATGGGCCCAGATTTAAGGACTTTGATGGCAATGCAGATAATTATGATCGGTGGGCAAACTTCACAGGTGCTCTACGAGTTCTGAAACTTCATCTCGCTTTTGATAAGTATACTTTCAAACGCCCAGATGATTATGATTTAGAAGAGGCCAAGGAAACAATCTATACGCACTTAACAGGTTGCCTTGACAGAAAGTCACTTGGCACAATAAAACGTGAAGCGAGGGGAGATGGAGTGAAAGCATTGACATTGCTACGAAAACACTACCTAAGAGAAACACAACACAGAATATTTGCTCTATGGAGATCATTCATAAACAAAAGGATGGATGATAACAGTGTTATAGCATATCTTACGTCTATAGATGAGACAGTAGCTGCTCTCAGGGTAATAGATGAGCACATTACTGATGGTCTTATAGTAGTGCGAACACTGGATGACTTCATTTTGTTGATGTAGCTAACCAGCGTAATCCTCCATAACAAACAGTGAATTAAAGATAGCATTGTTAAGTCAAGACGATCACTTTAAGGATACTTTTAGCACAGAGAGTGTCATGACTGCCAACATCAACAGTACAGTGAAACAGAAGAAATGTTTCAAGTGTGGTGAACCAGGCCATTTTGCATCAAAATGCAGCAAAGGTGGTGAGTTCCAGAGAGTGAACAATCCTCAATGTGCTAGGAAGTGTTGTGACTTTCATAAATCTAGAACTTACAGTAACAGTGAATGTAGAATGAAGAACCCTAAGAAGAGTAGTAATTCAGTAAATTCAGCAAATGACACAAGTGAAGATCAAAATCAGGAGTATTCTTTCCATGTAACACACTCAAGGTTTCCGAAGGCGCTGTCACGCTACCTTATTTTCCGTCTTTTTTTTTTTTTTTTTTTTTTTTTGTCAATTTTTAGAGGCGCGCAGTCATACTACCGCTTTACCGCCAGGAGCCATCTGCTTAGTCATGCGATTCTCGCCTTGCAGTTGTAAACAATGGCACTGAGCAAGCGACAGTGCAAGAAAATATTCTCAATCAAATATTCCTCTGAAGGGCGTGTGTTCATGCACAGTCCATGGTGCTTCAAAGCTGGAGGAGAAATAGCACGCTCTGCGGCTGACTGATTTGACTGATTTGTATATTTCTGTTTGTTAATTTTATGATATATATAAGAAAAGTAAAATTCATTAAATTTGATTATAATTAATGATTTAAAACAAACATTTTAAAATATAGTGCTTGATTTGAGTACATTTGGCCAAAAAAACGATGGAAATGTCTTCACACGGAAACTTCGAATTATTGTCTAACTAGAAAAATGACCATTCGCTCAAAAATTGACGGAAAAGTGCTAGTGTGACAGCGCCTTTACTGTTGAGGCCAACACTGAACACTGTGACTTTGGAAAACAGAATGTAGCTAGCTTAGAAGCAGAAGAAGGCTTCTTAATGATTGACAGTGGCTGCATTTCACAAATTGAAAAAAATGAACCAAAGTTTTTGAGATTTCAAGAGTCTTTTAATCCACAAAACTATTACATAGAGCTGGCAGATGGCCAAAGGCAATAAGGAACAGTACTAGGAGTCGGTGATGTGAAAGACGTCATCCAGGATGGAGACGGCAAGTCACAAAGTATTCTATTAAAAGATGCATCATTCATACCAGGATTTAAAAAAGATATCATGTCAGTTTGGAAAGCTACCAAGAATGGACAGACTATTACTTTCTCAACCGAAGGCAGCACTCTAACTACCAAGGATGGCAGGCTATTCAACATTGTGGAGAAAAACATGTTCTATCTACGTAGAGGTAAGCCACACACTGGTTCTCAGATGGATAAGTTTAACAAAATCCATGTAGGGGAAGCCAAACACACCCTAGAGGAGTGGCATAAAATCCTAGGGCATTGCAATGTGGCTGATGTGTAAAAACTTGAAGCAACTGTTGACGGAATGCATGTAACTAGGAAAGATAAGTTCAACTGCACCACATGTACACTTGGTAAGATGACACAGTATAGGAGTAGAGAGCCTGACAAAAAGGCCCAAGAGCCATTAGAATTAGTCCTATGTGATGTAGCTGGTCCTGTTGACCCACCTACACGAGGAGGTTTCAGATACAGCATCTCTTTTATTGATGACTACTCTGGAACTCTTAGAATTTACCTAATTAAAGGCAAGAGTGATACAGTGACAACTACAAAAAGATATCTTGCAGAAGCAGCATTATATGGGAATATCAAATGCCTAAGATGTGACCATGGAACAGAGTTTACAAAGAGTTCTCTGCACCCTATTCACCACATCAAAATGGCAGAGTTGAGAGATATTTGACATGGCTCGCTGTTTACTGATTGAATCAAAATTACCAAAGGATATATGGAGTTATGCTGTGAAGACTCTTTTACATCAGGAATAGGTGCTATATTCCCAGAACTCAAAAGACCCCAGTGGAAATACTCACTGGAAAAAGACCAATCAAAAGCAAGATGAATGTCTTTGAAACAAGATCTTTTGCATATGAACAAGAGAGTAAGAAATTATATCAAAGTCCAGCCTACTTGATATACTTTCCAGATACTCAGAATATAAGAAAAGAAAGTTTAATCAAATTTGTGGATAACTGATCTTGTAAGATAGAATCCCCAAGTGCCAAGCAAATTTTGAGTGACGACTACATTTCGGTGGAGACGAAGCTCCATCAAAAAACACTTCAAGCGGCACAAGATGAGACACCAGCTGATGCTGATGGAGACAGGAAATGTCCAGCTAAAGACAGAGAAGAGATACCAGTGGATGCAGATACAGAAAGAAGATATCCTTCCAGAGAAAGACAGAAACCATCGAGATTAGATGACTACCTTACAGATGATCTGGATGACTGTATCTCTAGTGTGATACATACAAGCTTCATACGTCACTGCTACCGAATGTCACACAACCTAATACTAGTCACCTACCAAAAAGCTATAGCATCCCCAGAGTGACATCAATGGAAGAAAGCCATGGATGAGGAGATTGCTTCACTACAGAACAACAACACCTATGAACTCACTCCACTACCCAAGAATCGTACAGCAGTGGGTGGAAGATGGTTTATCAAATGGCAAAGAAAACTTCAAAGCAAGATATGTTACCAAGGGATATTCGCAGGTAAAGGACTATGAAGAGACTTTTGTGCCAACAACAAGAATATCTACACTCCGCACTTTACTAGACGTAACTGGACAAAAGAACTTGATAATACAACAAATGGACGTTAATACAGCTTATTTAAATGCAGATATTGATCATGAAATATATGTGGAACAACCTGAAGGTTACAAAGAAAATGATAGTGATGGAAATGTCTTATATTGTAAGCTGAAGAAGTTACTTTATGGTCTGAAACAGAGTGGAGGAATGTGGAATAATCTGATACATAATTTTTTCATTTCATAAGGATTTGAACAATCACAAACTGATCATTGTTTAAATCTGAAACATAATGGCTACGAAAATACCATAGTTCTCATATGGG
>BOPN01010708.1:0-7500 GCA_017312705.2 Penaeus japonicus
GTATGTATGTATGTATATAAAATAAAATATATATATATATATATATATATATATATATATATATATATATATATATATATATATATTTATATATATATATGTATGTATGTATGTATATATGTATGTATATGCGTGTATATATGTATGTATATATGTGTGTATATATGCACCTGTATATGCATGTCTATATGCATGCATGCATGTTTGTATGTATGTATGTATGTATGTATGTATGTATGTATGCATGTATGTGTATGGGTGGTGTTAGTTGTAATCATAACTTTAACAATATAGATAAAAAAAATACAAGAAAAAAACAAGAAAAATAATCATAACAAAGATTTCCCAAGACTAGCAACAGCACGGACAACGGAGTCAGTAACCGAGCACAAACACAGCAGAGGACACAGCAAAAGGCAACCTCCAAACCCCCTAATAAGATGATAGAGAGCCTTTCATGTGTTATTAGCCGCCGTCTCCACACGACTCAACAACCCTCTTAGTATAAGCCGTGGCATTCGGTGACATCAGTACCTTGGGTTGGGGCGGGTGGGGGGGGGGGATTTCTGACATCCAGACACGCATAGAGACACTTCTTCCCTTCGCCTTATTCTAGTCTACTTGTTCCTTGTCCCTTCTCCTTCTCCCTTGTCTCCCGCATATAGAGACTTCTTCCCTTCGCCTTATCTTCTCCCTATTCTGTTTTACTTGTTCCTTGTTCCTTGTCCCTTATCCTTCTCTCTTGTCTTTCCCTCATCCTTTCTCCTTCTTTTTCTTTTCATATCTATGCTCTCCTTCGTTCTTTACTCCTCCTTCCCCCGTCTCTCTCCTCACCCCCTACCCATTTCTTTGATTCATTCTCTCCCCTCGTCCCCGACTCTTTCTATTCCCCTTTCTCTTTCCCCTTCCCTTTAGCTCCTCATCCTTTGTCTCCCTACCCTTCCCCTCATCCATCCCCTCGCCCTCTATTCCTTCCCCTTCCCCTCTCCCCTCATGCAGCCAAAACCCTCTCCCGGTTCTCCCCTTTCCTTCCACTCCACTTCACTCCCCTCGGTTACCCCACTGGTATATTTTCTCCCCCCTCCCACTCCATCACCTCCCCTTTTCCCTTGCTCTCCCCTCCCCCTACCTCTGTCCCCTCCCCCTCCCACCAAAGCATCACCTAAATCTATCTATCTTTCTCCACCTCCTTTTCTCCTTCCCCCTCCACTTCCCTTTCTCTCCCTTCTCCCTCTCTTTCTCTCCCTTCTCCCTCTCTTTCTCTCCCTTCTCCTTCTTTCTTCCCTCTCCTTTTTCCCTCTCCCTCCTCCTCCCCCTTTCCCTCCTCCTACCCCTCCCTCTCCTCCACCCTCTCCCCCTCCCCCTCCCCCTGCCTCTCCCTCCGAACGATAGATTCCACACAGAAAAGTCATAAGAAACACCTTGAGGTTCTCGAAATATATCCCCCCGCCCCATCCCCTCCCTTCCCACCCACCCTCCCTCCCTCCCTCCCTCCCACCCTCCCTCCCTCCCTCCCACCCTCCCCTCCCTCCCTCCATCAAGGACACAAAAGTCGAAACTCCCACGCTTCCCCGACACGAAACCCGACCTTATTGGAGGGAATCTAGAGAGTTCTTTTTCCCCCTGAAGGGCGTCTCGGCTGGCTAGCATTATCGAAAAGCCGTTCTAGAAATATTCTGCGCTTCGGGATTGGCGCAGAGTAGAAGATGGCGGAGGATTCGAGCTTTTTTTTTTTTTTTTTTTTTAACCAGATGCTGTTATTTACATTGTTTCTCTTTCTTTTCTTTTTTCTTTTTATTCTGACTCTTTCCATCAGATTCTATGTCTCCATGTCAGTCTGTCTAGCTGTCTAGCTGTCAAGCTGTGTGGATGCAATGTATGTATGTATGTATGTATGTATGTATGTATGTATGTATGAATGCATGAATGAATGCATAAATGTATGAATGTGTAAATGTGTAAATGTATGTATGTATGTATGTATGTATGTATGTATGTATGTATGTACGTATGTAAGAAAGAAAGACTAAGTATGCAAGTATCTATCCATCACTCCCCCTTCCCCCTTCCCCCTTCCCCCTCCCTCCCTCTCCCCCTCTCCCTCCCTCTCCCTCCCCCTCCCCTTCCCCCTCCCTCTCTCTCCCCTTCCCTCTTCCCCCCTTCCCTCTCCCTTTCTCCCTCCCTCCCCTCCCTCTCCCTCCTCGCCCCACAGACTACATTACATATCATTTGCTCCGAGTCAAAAACACGTCCTGTGAGAAAGAAAGTTGGTCGTCCTCTCGCTGCATTTGACGTGACTTTTAACGACTTACGACTGCTGACGAACTAGCGAAGCAGGCAGGTCGTGTGTGGCCATACATATATGTATATGTATTTGTATGCGTTTGTACGTATGTATGAATACGGTTGGGTGTGTGGGTGTAGGGGGTGTGGGGGTGTAGGTGTGGGTGTGGGTGTGGGTGTGGGTGTGAGGGTGTGGGGGTGAGGGGTGTGTGTGTGGAGTGTGTGAAGGTGTGTGTGTGTGGGGGGGGGGGGGTGAAGGTGTGTGTGTGTGTAGGGGGGGAGTATAGGTGTGTGTGTGGGGGGGGGGGGGGGGGGGGGGGTGTGTGTGTGGGTGGGTGGGGGGGTGGGTGTGGGTGTGTGTGTGTGTGGGTATAGGTGTGTGTGTGTGGGTGGGTGGGGGAGTATGGGTGTGTGGGGGTGAGGGGGGAGTATGGGTGTGTGTGTGTGTGTGTGTGTGTGTGTGTGTGTGTGTGTGTGTGTGTGTGTGTGCGTGTATGATTATGATAATGATAATGACAATAATGATAATCATAATTATAATGATAATGATGATAATGATAATAATAATTATAACATCAATAATAACCATAAAAATAACAATGATACCAATAATAAAAACATTTTTTTTTAAATCTCTCCCCTTCCCCTTTCTTCCATTAATCTGTCCAGTCTCCTCCCCTCTTTCCCCTCCACCAGTAAAACTATCTAGAGAGGAGAAATGAGGGGGAAGTCCTATGACGGGTGGCCTACGAGGGGAAGGAGAGGCTTGGGTAGGAGGAGGGGAAAGGAAAAGAGGGAGGAGGAGGAGAAGGGAGAAGGGGGAAGGGGGAAGGGGGAGGAAGGAGGAGGGAGGAGGAGGAGGGGGAAGGGGGAGGAGGGGGAGGAGGGTGGAGAAGAGAAGATGAGAAGGATATAAGAGAAGATGAGGGGAAGAGAGGAGAGAAAAGAGGAGAGGATGAGGGGAGGGTAGAGGAGAAGATGAGGGGAAGAGGATAAGGGGTTAAAGGAGGAGGGGGGGAAATGGTTCCAGTGCAATTTGACTCAAGTGACATTTTTAATTCCGGCGCTTCCGTACTTTAAAACTGCGCTATGGCATGGAACGTGTAGAGAGAACGGAGGCGGTGGCGTTTCGGGATATTATTACGGTAATGTGATGTGTTTCTTCTCTTTTTCTTTTCTTTTTAATTAGAATTTTAAGAAATAATTGGTAGTGGTGTTGGGTGGTGATGAGGATGGTGGTGGTGATGAGGATGGTGGTGTGATAATCACGGTGATGATGGTGATAATGATGGTGATGATAATGATAGTGATAATGATAATGATGGTTATGGTAATGACAATGATAATGATAACGATAGTGATAGAGATGACAGAAATATCTAAAAACAAAATTCAAAACACCAATATCATAACGATGAAAATAACACAAGCCACAATATCAACCAACCAACCAACAAACAAATCCAAAACAAAAACAAAAACATCAAAACCAAACCACACCAAACAAAAACAAAACAAAGACACTCCATCATCACCCAAACCAACAACACCCTCTTATTCTTTCTCTCTCACATAATTACAACAAACACAAGAAGCGAAAAGGATACAGAGCAGTAATAAGGTAATTATAACATGCAAATTTCAGAACACTCAAGTTCCGAGTGTCTGTGCGCGCCTCGTCACGCATCGGTTGGTAATGCTAATTATTGTCGTTAATCATCTGTCCTTTCAAGGCGGATTGAGTGGTGATGAGGTGGAGGAGGAGGTGGTGGTGGAGGAGGTGGTGGTGGTGGCGGTGGAGGTGGAGGTGGAGGAGGGAGAGGGAGGGGAGAGGGAGGGGAGGTGGAGGTGGAGGAGGTGGTGGAGGAGGTGGTGGTGGTAGAGAGGTGGAGGGAGAGGAGGTGGAGGGAGAGGAGGTGGAGGAGTTGAAGGAGGTGGAGGAGGAGGGAAATGAGGTGGTGGTGATGAGGTGGAGGAGGTGGAGGGAGAGGAGGTGGAGGAGGTGGAGGAACTGGTGGTGGTACAGGAGGAGGAGGAGGAGGAGGAGGAGGAGGAGGAGGAGGTGGTGGTAGAGGAACTGGTGGTGGTATAAGAGAAGGAGGAGGAGGAGGAGAAGGAAGAGAAGGGAGAGGAGGAGAGGGAGGGGGAGGAGGAGGGGGAGGGGGAGGGGAGGAGGAGGGGGAGGGGAGGAGGAGGGGGAGGGGAGGAGGAGGGGGGAGAGGGAGGTGGGGGAGGAACCGGGGAAGGGTGGTACAGGGAGGAGGAGGTGGTGGAGGAAACTGGTGGGTGGGTACAGGAGGAGGAGGTGGTGGAGGAAACTGGTGGTGGTACAGGAGGAGGAGGTGGTGGAGGAACTGGTGGTGGTACAGGAGGAGGAGGTGGTGGAGGAACTGGTGGTGGTATAAGAGAAGGAGAAGGAGAAGGAGGGAGAGGAGGAGGAGGAGGAGGAGGAGGAGGAGGAGGAGGAAGAAGAAGAGAAGGAGAAAAAGTAGAAGAAGAAGGCAGTAAAGGAGAGAGGGAGGGAGGGAGGAAGAGAGGGAGGAAGAGAGGGAGGGAGAGGGAGGGAGGGGGAGAGAAGGAGGGAGGGGGAGGGAGGGGGAGAGAGGGAGAGAGGGGGAGAGAGAGGGAGAGAGGGGGAGAGAGAGGGAGAGAGAGGGAGAGAGGGGGAGAAAGGGAAGGAGGGGGAGAAAGGGAAGGAGGGGGAGAAAGGGAAGGAGGGGGAGAAAGGAAGGAGAGAGAGAGAGAGAGAGAGAGAGAGAGAGAGAGAGAGAGAGAGAGAGAGAGAGAGAGAGAGAGAGAGAAACACACAGGCCAGATCCATAAACACAAACACAGACAATATGAGAATATGAGGAATGAAAAGAGATTCAGCCCCCCCCCCCCCCAAAAAAAAAAAAAGAAGAAAAAAAAAAAAGGAAACGAAGGAAGCAGAGCAGAAATGACGATATTGCCAGCTCGTTTTTTACGATTCGGAAAATGTGACAAATCACACGTGGAGATTGCTCCCTCCATTCTCCCTCACTCCCTCATTCTCATTCTCACTCTCACTCAATCCCTCATTCTCATTCTCACTCTCACTCAATCCCTCATTCTCATTCTCACTCTCACTCAATCCCTCTATTCTCATTCTCACTCTCACCTAACTCATTCTCATTCTCACTCTCACTCAATCCCCATTCTCATTCCTCACTCTCTACTCAATCCCTCATTCTCATTCTCACTTTCACTCAATCCCTCATTCTCATTCTCACTCTCACTCAATCCCTATTCTCATTTTCACTCTCACTCAACCTCATTCTCATTCTCACTCTCACCAATCCCTCATTCCTCATTCTCACTTTCACTCAATCCCTCATTCTCATTCTCACTTACTCAATCCCTTATTCTCATTCTCACTCTCACTCAATCCTCATTCTCATTCTCATTCCCACTCAATCCCTCATTCTATTCTCAATTTCACTCAATCCCTCATTCTCATTCTCACTCTCACTCAATCCCTCATTCTCATTCTCACTCTCACTCAATCCCTCATTCTCATTCTCACTCTCACTCAATCCCTCATTCTCATTCTCACTCTCACTCAATCCCTCATTCTCATTCTCACTCTCACTCAATCCCTCATTCTCATTCTCACTCTCACTCAATCCCTCATTCTCATTCTCACTCTCACTCAATCCCTGTTCTCATTCTCACTCTCACTCAATCCCTCATTCTCATTCTCACTCTCACTCAATCCCTCATTCTCATTCTCACTCTCACTCAATCCCTCATTCTCATTCTCACTCTCACTCAATCCCTCATTCTCATTCTCACTCTCACTCAATCCCTCATTCTCATTCTCACTCCCTCATTCTCATTCTCACTCTCACTCAATCCCTCATTCTCATTCTCACTCTCACTCAATCCCTCATTCTCATTCTCACTCTCACTCAATCCCTCATTCTCATTCTCACTCTCACTCAATCCCTCATTCTCACTCTCACTCAATCCCTCATTCTCATTCTCACTCTCACTCAATCCCTCATTCTCATTCTCACTCTACCTAATCCCTCATTCTCTATTCTCACTTTCACTCAATCCCTCATTCTCATTCTCACTCTCACTCCCTCACTCTCACTCTCTCACTCCCTCATTCTCATTCTCACTCTCACTCAATCCCTCATTCTCATTCTCACTCTCACTCAATCCCTCATTCTCATTCTCACTCTCACTCAATCCCTCATTCTCATTCTCACTCTCACTCAATCCCTCATTCTCATTCTCACTCTCACTCAATCCCTCATTCTCATTCTCACTCTCACTCAATCCCTCATTCTATTCTCACTTCACTCAATCCCTCATTCTCATTCTCACTCTCTACCTAATCCCTCATTCTCATTCTCACCTCACTCAATCCCTCATTCTCATTCCCCTCACTCTCACTCAATCCCTCATTCTCATTCTCACTTCACCTAATCCCTCATTCTCACTCCCCTCATTCTCATTCTCACTTTCACTCAATCCCTATTCTCATTCTCACTCTCACTCAATCCCTCATTCTCATTCTCACTCTCACTCAATCCCTCATTCTCATTCTCACTCTCACTCAATCCCTCATTCTCATTCTCACTCTCACTCAATCCCTCATTCTCATTCTCACTCTCTCACTCCCTCATTCTCATTCTCACTCTCACTCCCTCACTCTCATTCTCTCACTCCCTCATTCTCATTCTCTCACTCCCTCATCCTCATTCTCTCCCTCCCTCATCCTCATTCTCTCACTCCCTCATTCTCACTCCCTCACTCTCACTCCCTCACTCTCACTCCCTCACTCTCACTCCCTCACTCTCACTCCCTCACTCCGCATTTTAATCACTGACGTTCCCCCGTATCATAATCACCAATGCCCATCAACAAATTGCATTTGCTCAATATTCGACCGATAGTAATTGTCACCACACTTTTGAACGAACGACGATAGAGGAGTTTTCATCACCATCACTATCGCAAAAATCACCCGCTATCATTACTAGCCTAGGCCTAAAATCACACAGGCATAGTCACAGAAAGCGCTCGTGGAAACACACACACACACACACACACACACACGCATACACACATACATGAACAAACACAAAAACAAACACACAAGCACACACACACACACATTGCCACCACGCAAACAATTAGCCTAAAAGCAACGCTATTGGCTAAACAATCCAACAGCTGGCAACTCGG
>BOPN01010708.1:10000-15000 GCA_017312705.2 Penaeus japonicus
GGCGTTGAAGTCAAGGAAGAGCCAAGACCAATGAACGGAAAAAGAGGGAGAGATGAGGAGAGGAGAGACGAAGTCAAGCAAGAACCAAGGCTGAGAAAAAAGGGAAACGAAGCAAACGAAATAAAGGGGAGAGAGAGAGAGAGTAGAAAATAAGAGAGAAGAAAATAAAAAGGGAACAAGGAAGGAAAGGCCAAGAAAGGGTGGAAGACAGGAATGATGAAGGAACAAAGAAGGAAAGGACAAGAAAGAGAGAAGAAAGAAAGGAACAAGGAAGGAAAGGCCAAGAAAGAAGGAAGAAAGAAAGGAACAAGGAAGGAAAGGCCAAGAAAGAAGGAAGAAAGAAAGGAACAAGGAAGGAAAGGCCAAGAAAGAAGGAAGAAAGAAAGGAACAAGGAAGGAAGGGCCAAAAAAAGAAGGAAGAAAGAAAGGAACAAGGAAGGAAAGGCCAAGAAAGAGGGAAGAAAGAAAGGAACAAGGAAGGAAAGGACAAGAAAGAGGGAAGAAAGAAAGGAACAAAGAAGGAAAGGACAAGAAAGAGGGAAGAAGGATAGACGAAAGATCAATAACCAGGGCGACCTTTTCTTGGCATTTGTCCTTTTCTCCTCCGTCGACACACCCACAACATCTGAATAAGTCAAGAACACATACTGTACGAATGAAAAGAAGGTTCAATTCTTCTCCTTTTCCTATTCTTTATCATCATCATCATCAGTATTATTTACTGATAATAATTCTTACGATTTTCTTGTTATTTTTCTTATTTCTTTTTTTTATCCTCCTGGGATGAACTTATTACAAAGGAGAGGGGATAGTGTGCTAAACGGATGGAAGGGGAGAAAGAGGAAGGAAGAGGGAAGAGGAAAGGGAGAAAGAGGGAAGAGGAAAGGGAGAAAGAGGGAGGAGGAAAGGGAGAAAGAGGGAGGAGGAAAGGGAGAAAGAGGGAGGAGGAAAGGGAGAAAGAGGGAGGAGGAAAGGGAGAAAGAGGGAGGAGGAAAGGGAGAAAGAGGGAGGAGGAAAGGGAGAAAGAGGGAGGAGGAAAGGGAGAAAGAGGGAGGAGGAAAGGGAGAAAGGGAGGAGGAAAGGGAGAAAGAGGGAGGAGGAAAGGGAGAAAGAGGGAGGAGGAAAGGGAGAAAAAGGAGTGATGGTGGTGGTGATGATGATGATGATGATGGGGAGGAGGAGGAAGAAGAGGAAGGAGGAGGAGGAAGAGGAGGAGGAGGAGGAGGAGGAGGAAGAAGAAAGAGGAGGAGGGAGGAGGGGGAAATGGAAGAGGAAGGAGGAGGAGGAGGAGGAGACACAGGAAGGAGGAGGAGGAGGAGAAGAGGGGAGAGGAAAGGGAGGAAGAGGGGAGAGGAAAGAGAGAAACAAGAAGAAGAGTAAAGGGAGGTGGAGCTGCCACTTGGCTAATTTATGCAATGAATTTGTACCTTCGCACGCGCTTTTCCAGACTAGGGTGGGAGGGGGGGAGAGGGGTGGGGGAAAGGGGGATGGGGGAAAGGGGGTAAGGGAAGGAAGAAAGAATGAGGAAGAGGAATGGGTGAGGGGAAGGAGGAAGAGGGAAGAGTAAGGTGTGAGAGGAAGGAGAAAGAGGGAAGAGGAAGGTATGAGGGGAAGGGGGAAGAGAGAGGGGTGAGGGGAAGGAAGAAGGGGAAGAGGAAGGTGTCAGGGGAAGAGGGAAGAGGAAGGTGTGAGGGGAAGGAGGAAGAGGAAAGAGGAAGGTGTGAGGAGAAGGGGGAAGAGAGAAGAGGAATAGGTGAGGGGAAGGGGGAATAGGGAAGAGGAAGGTGTGAGGGGAAGGAGGAAGAGGGAAGAGGAATAGGTGAGAGGAAGGGGGAAGAGGGAAGAGGAATGGGTGAGGGGAAGGAGGAAGAGGGAAGAGGAATAGGTGAGGAGAAGGGGGAAGAAGGAAGAGGAAGGTGTGAGGGGAAGAGGGAAGAGGAATAGGTGAGGGGAAGGAGGAAGAGGGAAGAGGAATAGGTGAGGAGAAGGGGGAAGAAGGAAGAGGAAGGTGTGAGGGGAAGGAGAAAGGGGAAGAGGAAGGGGGAAGAGGAAGGAGAGAGACCCAAGATATATCCCCCCTTGTTACTTCCCTGTTATGATCCGGCTTGTCGTACCTTGAGGCCGCCGTTCGAGCTAGCTATTTCGGTCACATCATGACACTCTTACTAACATGTACAGTATATATATGAAAAAATGGTCGATCAAATGCCAACGTGTTAGATATAATACTCAATAAAATGGCGTGGTGCTAATGCATAATGTATAATGTTAAATCCAATGTTCAATATTACTGTATGTAATGTTAAGCATAGCGTTGACTTCACGTTAAACGGTGAAATCTTCTTATTCATGGTATATTAATCTAAATCTTCCTGTAATGCTACGAAGCTCAAATGCAAATCATGATACACAAGGATCAACAAGACGCTTTTGTTGCCACGAAAATGCAAGGTTAAACAGTACGTTCATCACGTCGCAAACATTCACTGAACATACAGTATAACACCACTGTTGAATCCACATACACCCACGCACTCGCACACACTCTCGCACACACTCTCGTACACACTCTCGTACACACTCTCATACACGTACACGTACGTACAAACAAACACACACACACACACACACACACACACACACACACACACACACACACACACAAAAACACACACACACAAAAACACACACACACAAAAACACACACACACAAAAACACACACACACACACACACACACACACAAAAACACACACACACAAAAACACACACACACAAAAACACACACACACAAAAACACACACACACAAAAACACACACACACAAACACACACACAAACACACACACACACGAACAGAGACTCACGCACCCCACCACCACCACCACCAAAGAAATGCGCATCGATACCATCAAATGTCCCTCTAATTTACATGTGATTAAGAGTTATTTGCGAACCTATACGTTGCAAGACTACGGCAATAAAATCAATTGCAACAATATCGTTTCCCGATAAACTTGAGAACATTCTCCTCCACACATTCGGTTAGAGGAAACAACTGTTACTATTGCCTATTAAGTGTAATGATAACACAAGGTGGATATCTGTGTGGCGAATTTATCGGGTATTACCGTAATGCTTGCGACCATTCTTAATCGGAGGAGGCACTGGTATCTAGCTGGAGTTGTTGGAGTTGTTGTTAGTTTGGTGGTAGATGTAGGTGTTCTTGCTCTTTGGCAGTATTTGTAGATATAGTAGCGACCATGCGAGTGGTATGGTAGCTGAAATAGCACCAGAAGTAGTAATGGTAGCAATAGAAGCACTAGTAATAGTAGCATCGGCGGTAGTAGTGGTAGTAGTAGTGGTAGTGGTAGCAGTAGCAGACTGACAGAAATACCAGTAGTTATTTTGTCATTAACATTACAGGAATCATAACTAACGACAAAAAAAAACTATAACAAACAACATACCTCCCACTGTTACTGTTGCAATCTCTATTGCATTCCCCAGCACTACAATAAAAGAAATACAACACCAACACCATCATTCTCGCCCCCCCCCCCCATGGCATATAAAAAAAAACATTGCTATTACCTTATCATTACATTATCTTTAAATCAAACGCTGTTTACGAAAGAGTCACGTCAACCAATATGACAGTCTAAGCACGTGCGAACCTCTCTCTCTCTCTCTTTCTCTCTCCCGGTATGTGTATTGCACAAGTTGAAACTCCAAACTTTGGCGGAACATTTTGCAATTTTTTGCCCTCATACTTTCACTAATTCCCTGATGTTGTCCAGAGCGAGTTTGTAGTGTGTTGCGTCTGAGAGAGCGAGAGACTGGGCGGAAGAGGGGGGACTCTCTTGCTCTCTTTCTCTCTTGTTCGCCCTCTTTCTCTCTCTCTCACTCTCACTCTCTCTCTCTCTCTCGGCCTCACTTTCTCGGTCTCACACTAACACGATGATGATGGTGGTGGTGGTGGTGGTGGTGGTGGTGGTGGTGGTGGTGGTGGTGGTGGTGGTGGTGGTGGTGATGATGATAACAGAAAAAAAACAGTCAAATATAGATTAATAACTATATGTATGTAAAAAACAACAACAAAAAAACAAAAAACAAGCAAACTTCCAAAATCATTAGGAAGAACATCATCCAGAGAGGAAAAGAACAAAAAAACGGCATTTTCCCCCTCACAAAACACGCAAAAGTTTTTTTTTCTGCGAAGACCCGTTTTTTTCTTCTTCTCGTATGTCTGTGTACGTGTGAAAATGGTTTTAATTTGAACAAAAACAAAAAATCCGGTTTTATTTTGAGTCTCTTTCTGTCTTGAAAACTTTGTATTGCAATTGCAGTATTTAAGAATCTATTCTCTGTTCTATTCTTTTTATCTTTTATTTTTTATTTTTATTTTTTTTCCTTGGCAAGTTCCTATATCAATGCTAATAGAAATATCCGGCTCAGTATTAGTATCAATTTTAGAATTTCACTATCAATATTCAACACTGATAGTCGCCACAATATCTTTATTAATACCATATCATTTTCACCGTCATACTGTCATTATAATTTCTAACCTTTATCAGTAATTACACTGATAGCAACAACTACAAATTATAACAATCATTATCACCGCAAAGGTGGTTTCGCGTTAACGGCGCTGTGGTGTGGTTTGCAAGGGTGATTATGCGAAACGATATGAGAAGAACAGCGATGATTTCTTATGGGTGGGTTGCCCATGGCCTACAGACTAAATTATTCGATTTTGATGATGAAACAGAGGTGCTATCGAATCTAGAGGGAAATAAAATTTTTTCAACATTTGGGAAGAAGAATCGTAGATTATGTCTTTCTGAAACATATTCACACACACACACACACACACACACACACACACACAAACACACACAGTCTCAGTCACAGTGTCCAGTGTCCAGTGTCCAGTGTCCAGTCTCTGAATCCTTCCCAGATCCTATTCTTCTTTAGGAGGGCATAATTCACTAAATGA
>BOPN01010709.1:0-12500 GCA_017312705.2 Penaeus japonicus
AAATCAAGACAACTAAGTGTTTCTTTCTCATCCACAAAGACTGAATGTTGCATGCAACAATCCAAGACAAACTCGCTGCCGTTCTCCCTGTCCCGCTCTCTCTCTCTCTCTCTCTCTCTCTCTCGTCGTCACTTAGAGCGGACATTCTGCCACTTTGCCACTTGAATATATCATTACGATTCTCTCTTTCCCTCTCCCTCCCCCACCAAAAAATAAGAAAAAAAAATCGAAATGTGTGTGTATGTGATATTTTTAATACCGTTATTGTTTATTTTAAGATTTTAGAAATATGAAAAATGGAAGAGGATAAAGAGTAAGAACAGATAGAACGAGAAAGATGAAAAAAAGGTATATAGATACAAATATAGATACTAAGGCGGAAGGATGAAAGATAAAGAGAGAGAGAGAGAGAGAGAGAGAGAGAGAGAGAGAGAGAGAAAGAAAGTGAAAGAGAGAGAGAGAGAGAGATAGATAGATAGATAGATAGAGAGAGAGAGAGAGAGAGGACAGAGAGAGAAAGAGGAAGAAAGAGAGAGAGAGAAAGAGAAAGAAAGAGAGAGAGAGAGATTGGTAGAAAGAGAAAGAGATAGACATAAGCAGAAAGAGAGAGATCGGGAGAGAAAAAGAGAGCGGATCGGCAATAAAGAAAGAGAGAAAGAGACACACTGCAATAACCTGAAACAGAGACACACGCAACAAAACAATCCACGACCATGCATCGTTTTAAGTCAAACAAAATGCATGTGCAACGAAAGCACAAACAAATGAAAAGGATGGAATTGTTTATGCCAGTCTCTGCATTTCTCATCGTAAATGTGAAAATGATATTCTGCAACATGCTGCAATACGGGAATTCTAGTGGTGTGTCTTGCATCTGTTTCGATCACTGTTTTGATGGAGTAATAATAGGAGTAATAATAGTAATAATAGAATACTAACATCAAGGATATATGATATGATCATTGCAATAATGACAATGGCTAATGCAATAACGATAAGGATAATGATAAGAATCATAATGATAATAGTAATAGGGATAACAGTTATAAAATAATGGGATAATTATAATACCAATAATAATTATTATGATAGAAATGATAATAGTAATATGAATGAAAAGGATAACAATAATGATAATATTGATAACGATGATAGTGATAATAATGATGATTATAAGAAATGATGATAAAGAAATGATGATAATGGTAATAATGAAAATGATGATAATGCTAATAGTATGATGATAATGATAACAATGATAATAGTGATATCAAGTAGAATAATAATGATGAAAATTATAATGATAACAATCATCATGATAATGCACGTGGTAATGATAATGGTAATTAATGATAGTAATGAACATGATAATAACGATAATGAAGATGATAACAATAAAAATTATGATAACGATACTAATAATGGCAATATAAAGGATGATGATAACAGTAACAATGATAATAAAATTCATACTGCTAATAATCATGATAATGATAATAAATATAATGATAACAATAATAGTCACGATAATAGATATGATGAATGAAAAAGTATAAATGAGCATTGTGAAAATTATGCAATCTAATTTGTACATTTTTCTTCAGGATATGATGAATATTACAGTAATGAATATAGTCATGATGATAACAATAATGATGATTGTGATACTAATGATAATATCCTTATCACTTATAATGATAATGATAATAGCAATGATAATAATGATAATAACACTGATGATAAAAATGATGATAATAATGATAATGATATGTAAATACACACACACACACACGCACACACACGCACACACACACACACACACACACACGCACACGCACACACAAACACAAACACACGCACACACACACTGTGCCCCTTCTTCCTCTCCAGTCCCATTCCCTCCAACTCGCCCCTCTCCCCCGTTTATGCAAGTTGCAAGATATGGTCGAATTCCTCATGTCAGAGTGAAGTCATTGCTGCCATTGCAAAAGGGTGGCTTGTCTTCGAAGAAATATGAATTACATATCTCGTGTTGCGATGTTCTTCAGTCTCATTTATACCTTTTTCTACATGCAGTTATTCTTGTATGATTTTGATGTTTGTTATAGAGAGAGAGAGAGAGGGGGGAGAGAAGAAAAGGAAGGTTGGAATAAGAGAGAGGCAGAGAAATACACTCACAGACACCCAATACAACTACACCAACAAGTGTACTACATTTTTTTTCTTAGCAAAACTACCGTGTCGCTCGCACCCCCCCCCCCCTCCCATCCACCACCCACCCCAACACCTCTCTCCAGATCCCCAAAGCAGCAACCTAAAATATTCAGCCGAAAAAACTAGTCTGATCGCCACTCCCTTCTCCTCAACACTTGAAGATGAAAAAAAAAGAATAATAAAAAAAGCCTGACCCACCCCTCTGCTACTCCCCACTTGCCCGCTGGTCACTGTTCCGATTGCTATTGCTCTGCTTCCCTTTGCGCGCTTTCCCGCTTCCCTGTTTCTCCTCTCTTGTGCTTCCCCCTTGCCCTCGTTTCCTTTTTATTCCTTTCTTTTCTTTTTTTCTTTTCACTTTCACCGTTTGTTTTTCTCTCTTTTCCTCTCATTTTCTGTACTCTCTGTCTCCCCCCCCTACTCTCTCTCTCTCTCTCTCTCTCTCTCTCTCTCTCTCTCTCTCTCTCTCTCTCTCTCTCTCTTTTTCTTTCTCTTTCCCCTTCTCTCTCTCCCTCCTTTTCCCTCTCTCCCTCCTTTTCCCTCTCCCTCTCCTCTTCTCTCCCTCCTCTTCCCTCTCCCTCTCCTCTTCCCTCCCTCCCACTTCCCCCAACCGCCCCGGGCAAGGCAAGAGGAGATAGCCTAGTCGTCTCGTGGCTGGCAACGACCTCGACGACCTGCAAGATAGCGAGCAGGAAACGAACAGCTAGATGCGCACTTGTTTCTGTACATTTGTGTGTGTGTGTGTGTTTGTGTTTGTGTAAAGCTATCCTCCCCCTGTGGGCCGCCTATGAACCCTCTTTGAACCCCCTCCGTGGTACAGCTGGTGTTCACTTTCACCGCGCGGAACCGACGTCGCTTGCTTGGATGACAGTGACCTCCCTCGTAGGCTGTTGCGATAGAGGGAGGGACACGCGTATGGCTGTTACGGAATCTCGGCTGATGCTCATTCTTCTTTTGATTTTCCCTGTTCTCTCTTTCTTCTCTTTTCTACTTTTTTTATTGTGCGATTTTACTGTCTTTTGATTTGCTTTCCCCCTCTTTGTTCAATCTGATTCATTTTTTGATGTCTTCCACCCCAGTTTCCTTTCATTTTTTTTTTGTACATTTCAACTTGTTTTTTATGGATCGTTATTTGCAAATCATTGCCACTTCTGTTATCATCATCCTTATTTAATTTAGATAAATGATGATCAACACTATTGCCTCAAAAATTGTGCAAAGAAGTCAATCAGCACACATAGGCCTCATACGTGACCACGACTCATAACCATATATCGCACATGTGGAAAAGATGTAACAGAAATATTACCTTGACAAGAGATGTCATTGACGCGTTCCGATGTTTTATTATCATAATAAAAACAGATACAAACAATATCACAAAGTATATAGGTTCATTTATAGAACATTAGGCCTGCTATTCTCTGACGCAGTTCCTGGCTGGACTATCCGCTCAGGGTTGAATGTAGATCAAGACATTCTTCTAATGCCTCTCCCCATCCTCTATGCTTTCTCATCTTCTGCCTTTTACTTCTTCTCTTATTCGTCTTTTCTCTTGCTCATCATTCTTCTTCCTTCATCTTTTCCTCATCTTCCTCCTCTAACTCGTCCCTTTATCGCTCTTCCTTTTCTCCTTTGTTAATCCTCACCTTCTTTTTCTTTCTCCTCTAATCCCTCGTTCTCTCCCTTTTCTTTCTCAATTCCTTGTATCCTCCTTCTCCTCCTCTTCTCCTTCCTTTCCCCTCTTGCATCCTCCTCTCCCTCTCCCCTCCCCCCTCTTCCCATTCTCCCCTTCTGCTAGTGACGGGGAACATTCTCCTGAGAGCGCTCATTATCGCAGCTTCGTATATATGTGTCATGACGTGGAAGAATTGGTGGCGAAGGCTGTAGTGATGCTGCTCGGGGGAAATGTAGAATTTAACGTTAATATTAATCTGTCTATTTATTTCTAACTCTCTCTCTCTCTCTTTCTTTCTTTCTTTCTCTCTCTCTCTCTCTCTCTCTCTCTCTCTCTCTCTCTCTCTCTCTCTCTCTCTCTCTCTCTCTCTCTCTCTCTTTCTCTCTCTTTCTCTCTCTGTCTCTTTCTCTCTCTCTCTTTCTCTCTCTCTCCCTCCCTCTCTCTCTATCTGTGTTTGTGTGTGTGTGTGTGTGCTGTTCATACTGTTCATACAATACACGTATCTATTCAATAAGCACAATTAGGATTAAATGTTACGCTATTTTACACTCTACACTTTTTTCTCTCCTCTTTTTTTCGCGGTTCAGTGGCCCTTCGCCAAAATTGGTTTCACAACTTAATGCGAAACTAGGAATTACTTTCTCGAGACTCCCTTCTTGCCCAAGACCGATCCTGCCCGAAGAACTAATGAGGGAAATATCAAAGGTGAAGAAAATATTACGGGCGGAAGAAAAGGGTCAGCATTGAGAAGTGTGAGTGTGTGGAAAATTTCGAATTTAAGATATGCATATACTGTGTGTGTGTGTGTGTGTGTTTGTTTGTGTATGTGTGTGTGTGTGTGTGAATATTTTTTTCTTACAATTAGATTAAGACAATGCACACAATGAAAAGGTAGGTAATTACAATATTGTAATTAACAAAACCGATAGACATACCAAGATTTTTAAAGCGAGAGAATTTTTAAATATACTTTTTTTTATTTAGAATATAATCAGCATAACGCATTCTTACAGAAGCTCGTGATTGACAGGTGTGGCCCTCCCCCACCCCCTCGCATGTACCCTATATATTGTCAGGGTGACTTTGTGTTATTTTTATCTGTTTAGTCTTTTCTTCTGTCTCTACCATTTTTCCACAATTTTCCAATTTTCGTCTCCGTTTTTCTGAAGATTTTTCTCTTTCCTTGTCTGTTTATTTTGTGATCTTTCTTTCTCTGTGTGACTTCTCTCTTTCTCTCACCCACACCACGCCCACACCCTTATTCTCTCTCTCTCTCTCTCTCTCTCTCTCTCTCTCTCTCTCTCTCTCTCTCTCTCTCTCTCTCTCTCTCTCTCTCTCTCTCTCTCTCTCTCTCTCTCTCTCTCTCTCTCTCTCTCTCTCTCTCTCTCTCTCTCTCTCTCTCTCTCTCTCTCTCTCTCTCTCTCTCTCTCTCTCTCTCTCTCTCTCTCTCTCTCTCTCTCTCTCTCTCTCTCTCTCTCTCTCTCTCTCTCCCTTACTCTCTCTCTCTCTCTCTCTCTCTCTCTCTCTCTCTCTCTCTCTCTCTCTCTCTCTCTCTCTCTCTCTCTCTCTCTCTCTCTCTCTCTCTCTCTCTCTCTCTCTCTCTCTCTCTCTCTCTCTCTCTCTCTCTCTCTCTCTTACTTCTCGCATTCCTATCCATTCCGCGTCGCACGTCCTTCGGCTCGCAGCCCAGCGTCTATCCAAACAGCGAAGGTCAAGCCAGACATACCAAGAAACAGTCGTAAAATCGGTGACAAAAAGGAGTTGGAGTAGGTAGAGGAAGAGGAGGAGAAGACGAAGAAGAGGAAGAAGAAGAAGAAGAAGAAGAAGAAGAAGAAGAAGGGAAAAAAAGAAGAAGAAAGAGAAGAAGGAAAAGGAGAGATAGGTCCAGAGTCGAGTGCAGAAACTTTAAGAAAGAGAAAGAAAGAAAGAGAGAGTGTAATTACACCATATATATATATATTTTTTTTCCAAAACGTAACCCCCTTTCCTCCCTCTCCTCTCCCCCAACCCCCATCCCCCTCGACCCCGACCGTGACAGGCAAGTTGAACATTGTCACACTCGGATGGCGATGATTTTCACTATTCTATCATTTTATTTTCATTTTTGATCATTATATTTTATTCCTTGTTCCTGATTTCTTTCTTTTCCGATGTCTTATAGCATTCGTCTTTTGTGGCTGGTGACATTAAGTGATCGGCTCCTGGAAAGGTTAATTTCCTGTTTTGCGTTTTATTTTCATTAAATAGAGACTGATTTAAAATGATGGTATTCTTTATTGAGATTGTTGTTGGTGTGTTATTTTCATCATCGTTTTCTTCCTGTTCTTATTATCAATATCATCATCATTATTATTATCATATCATTAAGGCTTGTTATTTTTGTTGTTATTGTAATTATCATGATTTTTTTTCATAAGCATTGTTATTGTTTTTATTATTATTATATTTGTTTTGTATCATTATTACTATTGAGCAATATTACAAAGTATATAGGTTCATGTATATATTTTCTTGATATCCTTTTCATTATATTTGCTAAAACTGTAATATTAATGCTATTATTTTCATAATGATAGTACTATGACCATTACTACTAATAGTAATAGTAATAATGATAATAGTAATTATCATAACTATTGTTATTACTTATGTTATTACCGTGACCATCATCTTTATTGCTCTTAGTTCCCTTCGCCTTTGCAAATGTGACAGAGGCCAGACTGGCAAAGTCCCTCACGGTATTCATTCATGTTTACAATCCTATTGTTTTTCTCTCCCACCACGTCGGTTCCCACGCTCTTGACACGTGGCTGTGTACTGATTGCTTCGTGATTCATGCGATTTCGATGACTTCTATTTTCATTTTTTTTTCTCTTCGTTAGGAAAAAAAAGTCTTGAAGAAATAAATGGAAAAGAAATTTTAAAATGTGACTTGAGATTGTGTTGAAAAGATGGATAGGAGATGGTGTGTATTAATGCAAGTAAGGTTGAGGTAGAATGAGATCAGTGAAAAGAAATGTTGAAACTGTCGATATCATGTTTGAAATGAAGAATGTGAATGTTTTATTACTAGGAAAGGGGAGAGTGTAGTAGTGACTGATGGTAATCGGTAATCGGAAGGTTTGTGAAAAAATAGTCAGTAAAAGATAATAATGTGAAAAGGAGGCACAATAACAGTAACATCACAATAATAAACAGTAGATATATTCACACACACACACACACACACACACACACACACATATATACATATATATATATATATATATATATATATATATATATATATATATATATATGAAGGAAGTTCTCCATATCTTCGAGACCTAAGACCCAAGGTTAGACTCCGACCCGCCTTAATAACACAGATTGCCAGATGGAAGTTACGGTCAGGGATTTATGGGTTAATACCCAGGGTGGAGGGGAGGGGGGGGGGTTTCTTTGGCGATGTGCAGGGCTTCAGAAAAATACTTTGAGGCTGTATGGATTCAGGTTAAATTAATGGTCAGCTGTACGGGAAATTATATATTTTACTTATTGGGTAATTGGGTAGGTCTATATTTTCCAACGTTGTTATCACCAGGAATACAAAAGATTTGATGTGAATGGAATTTGTGTTTTTAAAAGAAGAATATTGTTCCTGATTTTGTGCATAAAATTTCCATAAATCACCCGACGACTTTTAACCATTGTCATTCTTGTAATTATTTTAACCCTCCTCTCTCTCTCTCTCTCTCTCTCTTTTTTTCTCTCTCTCTTTCTCTTTCTCTCCAACCCTCTCTCTCTCTCCCTCCCTCCCTCCCTCCCTCCCTCCCTCTCTCCCTCCCTCCCTCTCTCTCTCTCTCTCTCTCTCTCTCTCTCTCTCTCTCTCTCTCTCTTTCTTTCTTTCTGGTTATTCATTACCTTGTCTGTGTTTTGCGTTTGTTTTGCATTAGTGTTTCGATAAACTGGTTTGATTTTATGGGTATATCGAGAGCGAGGAGACTATATACTACATAACCTTATGTCCTTTCGTATGTGTATATCTGAATGGAAATGGAATTACGAATAAATAAAGAGCGAAATTGAAGAAAATGTGAGTATCTCCACTAAATATAATCCATCAATCGGAACAGTAGAGAGTAAACAACATGGCTACCCTGTAATTTAAATACGGGTTGATTAATAGATATAAAAAAAAATATCATATTTTCATCAAAGCTGCAAAAATGGAGTATCCTAATTATACACATGTCTTTCATCTACTTTCCTTAACGAACTTTCGACACTAAAACCAATTAATCAAGTCATACGGAAATATGTAATTACAATATTCATGAATATGTAATCCGGAAGTTCTGATGCTCGCTTGTTTTAAGAGGAGCGGAACCTGAAATCAAATAACTTGTTTAGACTTGTTCAGATTAAGTTTATTTAGTAGTTGTTTTTCTTCTCGTTTTTAATAGATCACTTTGAAAAAATATATATTTCGATTTCGCTCGTTTCTCTGATAAGCTTTAATTACATTTTGTCTTGATATGTCGATGTAGCCAATACTAGAAGCCGCTATCAGATTTGGTATTCTAAATTTGGTAAAATGGAAGAAAACATTTCACTGGGACAAGGGTATGGTATTTCAATATAACTCTTATGACTGTTTATTTTGATAACTTTTCTAAATAAAATACCGTATGCATAAACACATTAAAATATATTATGTATTTGTCATACTCTATTACCTAATAACTTTATTCATTCTACCATTCATCATAACGATCACCTTACGAGAAATTCAATACAAAAAAACGAAACCATTTCACCACAACATAACCAAAACATCAAAACTAGACCATACAACCGGAAACACACACCTTCCGCCCGTGCAACACAACACAACACAAGACAAACACCATCCCAGCATCTCTTGTCTTTGGCAGGCAGAAGTAGCAGCGTCTCCCCTTTTACAGCTGACAGAGTATAAATTTATCTAACCCGTTGCAATATCAACTCTGACATAGTAACGCATGGGTCGCCATCTGTCGCTTGTAAACACTCTTTCGAAATGACTTATAGGAATGAACAGCAACCAAACACACAGCTATTCTCTTTTTTTGTGTGTTTTGACAACGGGTAGAGAGTGTAGGGGTAAGATCGTATTTCTGAGTGCTAGGACGGGCAATATGTTATATACGTCGCGAAGTGTACATGGGAAATAGTTGGTGAGTTATGAGTGCGATCAAAGGGTGCGAGGGAGCGAGAGAGAAAGAGGGAGAGACAGAGAGAGAGAGAAAGAGAGAGAGAGAGCGAGAGAGAGAGAGAGAGAGAGGAAGAGAGAGAGAGAGGAGAGAAAGAGATAAAAGAGAGAGAGAGAGAGAAAGAGAGAGAGAGAGAAGTTCCTCGCAATATTTCCGTCGCCATTCTTCTGTTTGGGAGGCCCCCTCATCGTGTTTCAATGTACACCCCTTGAGGAACAGGCTGCACTGCCTCCCCCTCCCGCTGGGCTATACTTACTTCCCTCCCCCCCCCCCCTACCCACCCTCTGCCTATATAAACACGCATAAATGTACCTAACCCCCCTTCCTCCTCCCCTTACCCTACACCCCCTTCCTCCTGATCCCTTACCATTTCCCCCTTCCCCTTCCACCCCTACTCTCTACCCCTCCTTTTCCTTCCCCCTTCTTCCTTCCACTTCACCTCCACCCCCAACCCCTAACCCTCCCCCCTCCTCCACCTTCCCCCTATCCCTCCGTCCTTACTCCTACCCCTACCCCTACCCCTTCTCCACCTCCCCCATCCCTCTTTCCCCCACCCCCTACCCCTTCTCCACCTCCCCCTATCCCTCCCTCCTTACCCCTACCCCTTTCTCCACCTCCCCCACCCCTCTTCCCCCCACCCCCTACCCCCGTACCCATACCCTGGAGAGACGAAATGGTGGTTACATAAGAAGCAACACCGTTACCGATTTTCGGCTTTCCGGTGATGATAAACATTGTTTCTAACAGCTTGGTCACGGCAGGTCGAACTTTGTTGAAAGGCAGTGGATTATATTTCAACACATACACACGCGCACACATACACACACACACACACATATACTAAGAATAGCGAGGGGAAAAGGTATGAATGAGACTGAATATCTTAACACACACATACAGACACACATAATTCAGCACACACGTACACATACTTCACCCCCCCACACCCACACGCATACACACACACACACACACACACACACACACACACATACATACACACAAACACACACACACACACACACACAAACACACACACGCACACTAAGAATAACGAGGGAATGAGACTGAATATCTTAGAACACACACACACACACACACACACGTACACGTACACACCCACACACACACACACACGTACACATCCACACCCACACACACGTATACACATACTTCAAAACACGCACACCCACACCCACACCCACCCACCCACCCACACACACACACACACACACACACACACGTCCCCAACACAAGAGCCTAAAAGTCCCCATTCTTTAAAAAAAAGAAAAAAAAAGAAGAAAAAAAGACAAAGCTTGAGATCCATCGCCGAACAATCTGCCATGCACTTGCACCCGAGCCCTCGAGAAGCGACGAAGGAAACTTATAAGCCGCATCGTTAATCAAAATCCTTTCAGAGCCTCAGGAAGAAAGGATACATTTTTCATGCCAGGATGGTAAGGCGATACATGACTTTGGTCTCTCTCCCTTTCTCCTATTTTCTCCCCATTTTCCTCTCTCTCTTCCCCTTTCCTTTTGACTTTGTGCTTTACTCTCATACTCTTTCTCTCTCTCTCTTTCTCTTTCTCTCTTGATCTTCTTCTTTTCTCTCTTTTTCTTGTGGTTCTCTTTCTACTCTTTAGTCTCGTAATCTTTCTCTTCCTCCCTCAACTCTCTCTCTCTCTGTCTTTCTTTTTCCCATTTCTTTTCTTTCATCTACTCTCTCTCTGTATTTTTCTTTCCCTCTTTTCCTTCCGTTCCCCTTTCTCTCCCTCCCCTTCTACCCTCCTCCTCCTTCCCCCTTCTACCCTCCTCCTCCTTCCTCCCTCTCCCTACCTCCCCTCAACCCTCTTTCCCCTTCTACCCTCCTCCTCCTTCTCCCCTCTCCCTACCTCCCCTCAACCCTCCCTCTACTCAAACCTCCCTCTCCCTACCTCCCCTCCACCCCCTCCCCCCTCTTCCCCCTCTCTCCCCCCTCTACCCTTCCCCTCTTTCCCCCATGACACACCCCTCCCCCCTCTCTTGACTCCCTTTGTTTACCTTGGCTGACAGGTTCGAGCACCCGTATTCCACCATTCACTTCAACCAACCTTTTCGTGTTATTAATGTGCACGTTATTTGGTGGAGGCTCATCAACCACATTAGAAAGGATGGTTGCAGATTAAAAAACGGGAAATGAAGTGGAGGGGGGAGACGGGAGAGGGGGGGATGAAGAGATGGGGGGAGTGAGGGGGATGAAGAGAAAGGGGAGTGGGAGGAGTGAAGAGGGCCGGGGAAGGGGGGATGTAGAGAGCGGGGCAGAGGGGGGATGAATAGAAGGAGGGAGAGGGGGAGTGAAGAGAGCCGGGGAATAGGGGAGAGGGAATAAAGAAAGCAGGGGGAGGGGGGGGGGATGAAGAGAGGGAATGGAATTAAGAGAAGAGGCGGAAAAACTTTATGAATGAGACTTAATATCTTAACAACGCAACAGGTATGTCACGCAGTTCGATAAGTCTTCGCCGGAAGTACATACGTTTCCGATGAAGAAACGCGTCAAATTATTTTCTTACGTTGTTAAAATATTCAGAATCATTCATACTTTTTTTCTACAGAGGGAAGGAGGTTAAGGCGATATATTTTTCTTTTGACGAACCTAAATACAGTAAGTTATTTAATTATCTTCAGGTTCAGAGAGAGAGAGAGAGAGAGAGAGAGAGAGAGAGAGAGAGAGAGAGAGAGAGAGAGAGAGAGAGAGAGAGAGAGAGTAAAACAAACAAACAAAACACCAACAAGAATAACAGAACGGTAAAACTACATTCCTAAAGAAATTGCAAATAACGTGTATAACAGAACAGATACAAACAAACAGAAATCACAAACAAGAAGACTAAATAGATACATAGTAGTTAACAAAAAAACACAAACAAAACAAACAAACAATAAAAATATGGAACAACACATCACCTCAATAAGTTGAAGAATGACGAGGGGGTAAGGGTAGGGGTAGGGGTAGGGGTAGGAGCGAGGGGTAGGGGTGTAGGGGTAGGGGTAGGGATGTAGAGGGATGGGTAGGGGTAAGGGAAAGGATAGGGGGTAAGGGGTAGGGGGTAGCGGTAGGGGTACAGGTAGTGATAGGGGTAGGGGCAGGGGGAAGGGGAGGTGGCGTGAGAGTGGGGGGGAGGGGAGGATATGACATAATGAACAGCCTCGGACAGGGAAATAAATCGACCCTTTGATGGAAAGAGGTGCTAAATAACCCATCGAGTTAACCCCAACGGATGACTGGACCCTATGGGACCGGAAATGCCGCTGAGGTCAAAGGTCAAGAGGAGTAAGGAGTAAGACGAGGTCTGTGTACAGGTGAGATTTAGATATAACATAGATTGGCTGGTTGATTT
>BOPN01010709.1:17500-20938 GCA_017312705.2 Penaeus japonicus
ATTATATTGATGAATTATTTATAGGAATTATATGGTGTTCCTTTCTATTTCTATTTCTATTTATTGGAGTAAACTTTGACTTATCAATTATAATTTCTATTCTGTGAACTGTGTCAGTAATTTATATATATTTTGAAGAAATGTGTAATGCACACACACACACACACGCACATGTATATATATATATATATATATATATATATATATATATATATATATATATATATATATATATATATTTATTTATTATATATATATATATATATATATATATTTTTTTTTTTATGTATGTGTGTATGTATGTATAAATATATACTTACACATATATGAAGATTTGAGTTCTGTATACAAATACAGAGATACATATGTAAATTCATCTGCGTGTAACATTCTGTACATTTTGAATAAATGTACAGAACGTTCTAAAAATATATGATGTGTATTTTTTAGGTAGAATTTAATAGGATTAGTTGCAATTATATAGATCAATTGGTGAAACACACACAAAATCTACAAAATAAAAAACCAAGCGGTTTACGCATATCACACACACACACACACACACACACACACACACACACACACACATACACACACACACACACACACGGTATATTTCTTCCTTCATTTTAATTAACAATGCATCTCATTTTATACCCGCACACAAACTACACATCCACACGCACCTATATATCCAGCCACCCTCTAGATACATATCCACATACACCCATATACCCAAAAGCCACAAGCATCCGCACCTAAACACATATCCACGTACACCCATACCCACGCACACTCATATATTCAACCGACAAACACATCCAAACACACCTAGACCCACATCTACTCACATCCACACACACCCAGATATCCACCCACCCACAACTATCCACATATCCACAAAAAGATCCACCCACAAACACCTACAAATCCACAAACACACATATATATCCACCTACCCAAATATCCCACACACATCCACCCCCACCCCCCTCCTCCATATATGTATATCCACCCACCCAAACATCCACACCCACCCAAAAATCCTCCTTCCACATACATCCACACCCACCCACCCTCCCCCCAACCCCCACATCCACCCCTACCCCATCCCCCTCCCCCCATCCCCCCAACCCCCCCCCATCCCACACCCAATTAACCCCCACACCCCCACCCCCTACACCCCCTTACCCCCCACGTCCATCAACCCCTGCGCTATCCTCCATTCCGCCCTGTTGCAAGCCATCCATTGCAGCGCAAGACAACCTCTCGATTTACGCAAGGCCGAAGCACACAACAATATCTTCCATAACCTGGACATTGCTCGCTGTGTCTGTGCATTTGCAGATTCAATGCGGGGAATAAATACGGCCTGTGTGTTCAAGTCTGATGCGAGGGGGAAATAGTGATGATGGGGGAAATGGTGATGATTATGGTGATGAGGATGAGGTGGTGGTGGTGGAAGTGGTGATTGGTGATGGTGATGAGATGGTGGTGATTGTGATTGTGATGTTGGAAATGGTGGTGATGATTGTGATGATGGTGGTGGATATGGGGATGGTTATGGTGATGATGATGGAAATGGTGATGATGGTGGAAGTATTGGAAATGGTGATGGTGATGCTGGTGGAAATGGTGATGATTAAAGTGATGATGGTGGAAAATGGTGATGGTGATGATTATAAAGGTGGGAATGGTGATGATGGATATAGTGTGATAGGGAGAGCATTACGTTACTCTGATGATTATTACAAAGGCGGTGGTATTTATTTGATAATGATAATATGGTAATGATGTTCGAGGTGGAAATTATGGTAATTGTAGTCATGGTAATTGGTAATACTAATGGGTAATAGTGTAATGATGATAGTAATAGAAATAATGATAGTAATATCAATGCTAATGATGATATGGAAAATATTTGTACTAATACCGTTAATAATTATAATACTATTAACGCTAACAGCAATATCAATGATAATGGTAATACTACTATTAATAATAATAGTAATAGCAATGCTAATAGTAACATCAATGATGATACTAATAACCCTAATAACAACAATAATAACAATTAAGAAAAAATACTGAACACAAGTTACCCAATATTCGTTAAATTACTGTCCGTTTTGGGCTAATTTTTCCGTCTAAACACCTATGCCACGGTTGACGGTTGAGGTAGAGTGACATAGGTCATACGGGGTCACGTGGGGTCAAGTAACCTGCCACTGCGGTTAGGAGAGCATGACGAAAGACTTAGGGCTGAAAATTGTTTGTTTTCATGACTGTCATGAACGTTGTAGGTTGTTAGTTATACGGGGGTGGGGAGGAGGGGGTGGGGGTGAGAGAAGGGAGGGAGGGAGGGAGGGAGGGAGGGAGGGAGGGAGGGAAGGAGGGAGAGAGGGAGAGAGGGAGGGAGGGAGGGAGGGAGGGGAGAGAGGTAGAGAAGTAGAGAGGTAGAGAGGGAGAGAAGGAGAGAGAGAGAAAAGGGGGAGAGGTAGAGAGGGAGAGAGAGGACGGAGGGAGGGAGGGAGAGAGATAGAGAGCGAGAGAGTGAGAGGGAGAGAGGTAGAGAGGGAGAAAAAGAAAGAAAGAATGAGAGGAGAGAGGAAATAGGAGAGATATAATTAGAGATATGAAGGGAAAGATGGAGTGAGAATGGATGCAGGAAATATATATATATATATATATATATATATATATATATATATATATATATATATATATATATATATATATGAATATATATATATATATATATATATATATATATATATATATATATTATATATATATATATATATATATATATATATATATATATATATATATATATATATATATATATATACATATATATATACACACACGTATATATATATATATATATATATATATATATATATATATATATATATATATATATATATATATATATATATATATATATATTATATATATATATATGTATATATATGTATATATATATATATATAAATATATATATATATATATATATATATATATATATATATATATATATATATATATACACACACACACACACATGTATATATATATATATATATATATATATATATATGTACATATATATATATATATATATATATACATATATATATATATATATATATATATATATATATATATATATATATATATATATATATATATATATATATATATATATATGTGCACACACACACACACATACATACATATATATATATATATATATATATATATATATATATATATATATATATATATATATATATATACATATATATATACATACACACACACACACATATATATGTGTATATATATATATATATATATATATATATATATATATATATATATATATATATATATATATATATTTTTTTTTTTTTTTTTTTTTTTTTTCCTTTT
>BOPN01010710.1:5000-7500 GCA_017312705.2 Penaeus japonicus
GTGATGGAGAGAGAGAGAGCGAGAGAAATAGTGAGAAACGGAGATGATTAATGAGGGAGAGAAAGAGAGAGAGGTAAAGAGAGAGAGAAATAGTGATGGAGAGAGAGGGAAAGAGAGAGAGATAGTGAGGGAGAGAGAGAGAAATAATGAGGGAGAGAAGGAGAGAGATAGAAAAGGAGAGAGAAAGGAAGAAAGAGCGACAGAGAGAAAGAGGGAAAAAGAGAGAGAGACAGAAGGAGAGAGAGAGTGATAGAGAGAGAGATGATGAGAGAGAGAGATAATGAGGGAGAGAAAGAGAGAGAGATAGTGAGAGAGAGAGAGAAACAATGAGGGAGAGAAAGAGAAATAATGCGAGAGAGAGGAGAGTGACAGAGAGAGAGAGAAAGACAGAGAGAGTGAGAAATAGTAAGAGAGAGAAAGAGAGAGAGAGAGAAAGAGAGAAATGGTGAGGGAGAAAGAGAGAAATAATGAGAGAGAGAAAGAGAGAAATAGTGAGGGAGAAAGAGAGAAATAATGAGAGAGAGAAAGAGAGAGGGAGGGAGAGAGAGAGAAATAGTGATGGAGAGAGAGAGGGAAATAATAACGGAGAGAAAGAGAGAGAGAAAGAGAAATAGTGGTGGAGAGAGAAAGAGAGAGATAAATAATGAGGGAGTGAGAGAGGAAGAAAGAGCGATAGAGAGAAAGAGGGAAAGAGAAAAGATAAAGGGGGACGAGAGAGAAATAGTGAGAGAGAGAAACAGTGATGGAGAGAGAGAGAAAGAGAGAGAGGGAGATAGAGATAGTGACGGAGAGAAAGAGAAATAATGAGGGAGAGAAAGAGAGAGCAGAATAGAGAGAGAAAAGGAAAGAGAGAGGAAGAAAGAGCATCAGAGAGAAAGAGGGAAAGAGAGAGAGAGAGAGATATTAAGGGAGAGAGAGAGAAATAATAATGGAGAGAAAGAGAGAGAAATAATAATGGAGAGAAAGAGAGAGAGAGAAATAGTGAGGGAGAGAGAGAGAAAGTAATAATGAGAGAGAGAGAGAAATTGTGAGGGAGAGGGTGTAAACCACCAGCTGGCACTAGTTGTAACCACCCGTGCCACTAATTATAACCCACCACTGAGAGCAGTTGTTATAACCACTCGATGCCCTGGTTGTGATCCGGAGGATAACAGACAGACGTTCACGTGCCATGGTCTTTATTGTGGACTGTTAACCCTCTCAGGACCGGTGGTACACTACGGTTGGGTGGTACACTACGGTACCGCTCATTTAAGGGCCCCTTTGCCGGGTGGCACCATATGGTGCCAGTCATTTAATTGATTTAGGCCTAAGCGTTCGAGAGCCCCGGCATTGCAACCATGCAAGGCTGGAATGGCCCCGGCGAGAATGGGTTAATACACCAGACTCTGGCCGAAGGCCAGAGGTCAGAGCTGTTTACTCTAGTCTGTCTGACCTCTGTCTGCCTGTGATCCTTACATGTCCTTAAGTACCAATCTTCAGTCACTTTCTACGCCTCAGGCCATTTGACCAACAGAAACAGCTGAAGGGACCGGAAGCAGACTATTGCATGCTACACAGCAATGAAAATACACATACTATCAAATGGTAATGAGGATGAGAAGGAGGGAAATGTCTACAGATTCCTCCTACTATAACATATAAAATGTATTTGGGTCAACAAAGAGGTTTTAATGGTGCTTCCAGTTCGGTACACGGGTGGGTGTGTCAGCTGTGGCCAGGTGAAAGGTCACGGCAGGAAGCAGGTGTCGGTTAGTACTTCCGCTAGTCGCTAGGGAACAGTGTGTCTTAAGGAACTATTATTAGAAAGACTGTATTACAATCAAATAACAGTAATAGTCCGAAAATCAGTGGCTTGCATCGCTCGGTGTAACACTGATTTTTGGACTATTACTGTTATTTGATTGTAATACAGTCTTTGTAATACTAGTTCCTTAAGAAACACTGTTCCCTAGCAAATAGCGTAAGTACTGACCGACACCTGCTTCCTGACCCAACCTTCACCCAGTCACAGCTGACACACTCACACGTGTACCGAACTGGAAGCACCATTAAAACCTCTTTGTTGACCCAAGTACATTTTATATGTTATAGTAGGAGGAATCTGTAGACATCTCCCTCCTCATCTTCATTACCATTTGATAGTATGTGTATTTTCATTGCTGTGTAGCATGTAATAGTCTGCTTCCGGTCCCTTCAGCTGTTTCCATTGGTCAAATGACCTGAGGCAGGGAAACTATCACAGAGTTGCCAGCGTCACCATCGAAACGGGTCATAAGAACAAGGTGCAGATCACAGAGACAAGCAGACAGATCAGGAGAGGTCAGACAGACAGACAAGAGCGAACAGCTCTGACCTCTGGCCTTCGGCCAGAGTCTGGCGTATCAACAATCCACAATAAAGACCATGGCACGTGAACGTCTGTCTGATTATCCACAGACCTACAACCAGGGCATCGGGTGCTTTACAACTGCTCCCAGTGGTGGGTTACAACTAGTGG
>BOPN01010710.1:15000-20933 GCA_017312705.2 Penaeus japonicus
AACATTTTCTTAAAAGAAAATTATTTGTAAGAGAGAACGAAGAACGATGAAAGTACCAGAATGTGCATTGTTCAAGATAAAACCCATGTGAATGAAATAAGTAAATGTGATTCTTTACCCAATTCCACATTCTCGGGACTGCCTCTTAAGTCATGCATGAGTACGACTGCTGAGTTGCAACTTTAGGTTACGCCCTCCGTGATTTCTTTTTTTTTCATCTCGGTTCTACAATTCTCCCTCTTGGTCGTTGGTTAGATAATGTGGTGAAAGGCTAGTGGTAGATGGATCTAGTAATTATGCTATGGAATTGATGAATCTCTGTGATTAACAATATTACCACGGTGACCGACAATGAGAATATTCTTTGTTAATGTAATTATACTGAAGAGATCACAGAGCATATGATGAAAATGACCACCAATAAATAGCTGAACAGCCAGGCATCAGGTTACTCTTTTTTTTACTCTATGACAATCTTGCATGAATAAAAGATGGAGTATCAATAATTGCCTTCTCTCCTTCAAACATTCCAAACCGGCAACTGTTTCCTGTCAGAGATCAAACTATATGATTACATACGCAAATACCAGCATGAAATTATTGAAAACCCGAATACTGCCACCGGACACAAAAAATATCTATCTTAAGGCTCTTTTACTCTCCTAACGAGGATGTAAGGATCACATACCTCGTTTTATTCACTAGCCGTATTATATTTTATATAATAAGGATTTAAAATGTCTTCCTCTTCGACTTTGTTAGGTCTCATCATCCTGACAACCACTTGCGTTTCCCTGCACTGACCACTGCCGGGACGGGGCAGTGCGCCATTGTATGTACCTTTTCAAACACTAATCTGTCTAAAAGCTTTTTTTAGGGGGTTGTGCTCTATGGAAGTCATTTATATATATATATATATATATATATATATATATATATATATATATATATATATATATATATATATATATATATAAAGGTTTCGGAAGATTTTTTGGGGGTATCTTTGCTTATCAATTTTAATATATAACCTCTTCTTCTCGAAAATAAACCACCATTACTTACAGATGTGTCCGTCGATAGATAAAATATAAAGCGGAAAAAATGTAAAAATAAGGGCGAAGAAAAAGATCTTCTGGAGTAAATCATATCTTGCGTTTGTTTCAAGTACTTTCTACTTCTCTTTCTCCTTCATTCATATAATTTTACTTCATTCACATCATTCGTTTTATTTCCTTTTATTCCTTATCCCTCTTTTCGACAAGTCCCCCTCTTCTCTCCCTGTCTCCTATTCTATCCTATTATACCTTTTACTATTCTCTTATTTTCCCCTTCGTCCTCCATTCTTTCTTTACATTTACCTCTCTCCTTTCTCCCAGTAACTTTTTCCCTCAAAAGACCCTCTTTTCGCGCTGTCCTCTTTTTCTTTCTCTAGCATCCTACTTTGTATTTTCTTATTCTCTTAACCGTTTTTTTTCTTAATCACTCTCCTTCTATCTCATATTCATACAGTCCTTTCTTTATCTAGTCTTCCTTTCGTTCTTTTCTTTCCCTTATCTTACTTCTCTTTCTTACTCCCTCTTCGCGCTTTCTCTTCTCCCTCTATCTGATTCAGAAATGTAATCCTCCTCTGAGACTGTCACCTTCAATCAAATCACTTTAACCAAGAGGAGTGACGTCTCACCCTGAACACTGTTTTTTCGGGTGAAATGAAAGATGGAAAATGAGAGGGATGAGGTAAATAAGAATGGAGATATAGGAATATATAGTAGAAGGGAGGGGAGGAGAGAATGAGAGAGAAAGAGAGAGAGAGAGAGAGAGAGAGAGAGAGAGAGAGAGAGAGAGAGAGAGAGAGAGAGAGAGAGAGAGAGAGAGAGAGAAAGAAAGAGTGACAGAAATATATAGATATAGATAGAGAGAAAGAATTAATAGATGCCCTTACGCTGTTAACGTTTCTCTGTATCCAAAAGCTTTTTGAATTTGCTTGTTCATCCGTTCCTTTTTCTGTCTATGTTTACTTTTCTCTTTTAACCTTTCCATCTTCTTCTCCTCCCCTCCCCTCCCCTCTCTTCTTACATACTTTTATACATTTTTTTTCGTCACTTCCATTTTTTTCTTCTTTTTAATCAACCTATCACTTTCACAAATACATTCATCTCTCCTTTTTCATTTCTTATTATTACTACACTCGTCCCTTGTTTCTTCCCTTTTTATGTTTTATTCTTCCCCATTTTATCACCTTTACTTGCACCTCTTCCCCACCCTACCCTCTTGTATCAAGTGCGTCGTACATCCGTTTTTCCCTTCAATTCCAGACGCAACCTTATCAGCTGGGCACATACAACGAAGGCAAACAATAGCATTAACGAAAGTCTCAAAGTATTTCCAACAATGAGACATAAGCTCTCCCGCATGACCGTTCTGGATGATCCGTCTTTCATCCATCAGTTTAATGGATTATTGAGTCATCCAGAGTGACATTCAATTATCAGCCTCACTGTAAATGGCTTCGTAAGGGTGATTTCTCGGTGAAAGATCGCAGGCACTTTCGCCCTTAACGCGGGGATCATTGAGCGAGAGACTCTAAATCACAGAGAAGAAAGGTTCGGGGTAAAATAGTGTCTGGCAGTCGACGTCTTTTTATGTGGATATCGTGGTCTTTCGCGTGAGGTTTTGATCTCTGAAAGGTTTCGGTGCTCTCGGTGTTTTGTCCGCATGCAGGATAAAAGGTATGTTTCGCTTCCCTTTCGATGTGTATGCTCAGAGAGATCATGTGTACTTTGATCCATTTGCTTGGTTTTCGCAGTAGGGAATTCAGCAGTGTACAGCATACACGATTCAAAGTACTCTCTCCCATATAAAAGACTGGATACGGATTTGTACTTGCACATGCCTGCACGAAAAGCAAATTCACCCACCCACCCACCCACATATACCCACCCACCCACCCACACACACACACACACACACACACACACACACACACACACACACACACACACACACACACACACACACACACACACACGCACACGCACACGCATATGAACACGCACACGCACGTGCGCGCGCGCACACACACACACACACACACACACACAGACACACAGACACACACACACACACACACACACACACATATATCCATCTTAGAATTACTTGTCCGCTCTGCCCAAACCCTGACCTTTTCACGTGACATCCTCTTATTTTTTTTGTCATTACATTAAGGTGATAATGGACATATGTCATTCTCCTAATACCTGACCTTTCCCGTTTGCTTGACATTTACAAATTCTTGAAATCTACGCTTTCAAATACCGTATGGCGGTGTAACGGCTTGTGTAAATCCCCCACGTTGAGTCTACCACAACACAACATAAGGTTCAAGTTAAGAAAGAGAGAGAAAGGAAAGGAAGGGGAAGGGAGGAAGAAAAAAAGAGAGAAGAAGGAGGGAAAGTTTGGAAAAGAGAGAATAGCGATTGGGAGGTAGATAGATAGGTAGACAGATTGATAGAGAAGGATTTTAATTAGACTGTTTAATGATACTAGTTATACCATCAAAAGAGTAAGCGGTATGCTAGCTAACCCCTCAAACAAAATCCATCAAGAGTTCATACTAAGTGGATACATCAAAATAATTTCACAGTAGATAGCAACAATTAAATACTTGATATCAAAGGAAAAAAATCTATCAGTGATCATCTAGCACATCAATCTAGTCAAAGTGTTAATATATCTAATCCCAAAGCCTACAAGACCATGTAAGCTAAGAGATATTGAGAAAAAGTAATCGCTTTACGGGCTCATATCAAACAGAAAATTTAGATGTTAATAAAGCACATTAAAGTAACTGTACAGCAGATAATATTAGCCAGTTTTAAGTTAGAGGTCTTTGCTATCCGGACAATAGAAAACAGGATGATCCGCAGAATGCGATTGTTCCCTGTACCTATCATACTTTATCATGTATTATATACTGTCTATCTATCTATCATATACTATCATGTACATACTCCCAGTAGTATTTACATCATAATCGTGGTGTTCTCCCATAAGTACCCCTCGTCTTTCTAGTTATTTGGAGAAACTGTGGATAGAGATGCAATCCTTCTCATACAGACAAACACACACACACATAATTATACGCACACATACTTACACATACACAGATATACACGCACACAGTCACACACACACTCTACTTAAGCTAAACTGATATACAAAGAGTTCGACAATCATCCACCAGCTGAGGATAGTGTCTTGCTATTCAGTAAGAATAAGGCGCTCTCTCAATGAACCCATAAACATCATTATATCTCATGAAGACTTGTATCAGGTCTCAGAGAAACGGAAGCTCTGCAGCTGTAGATGAATCGCATGAACAAGTCTTTTTTTTCCTTATACGTGATCTGTGGCGACTTAGTCAAGAAACTTTTGCAGTCTACTTTTTTCTTCTTCCTGCAGTGGTTTAATGATACCAACGGTGACACTAATTTGTTGCCAGGATTTTAGGCGTCGACCAGCGCTTGACCAATAACAATGTTTAAGGATTTATAAATATACAATGATATTGAAAGTCTTTCATACATAAGATTTGTTTCTTTTACCTTTATGCAAAACATAACCAATAAAACACACACGCACATACACATCATGCAGATGTGGACAGGACAGTATCAGCGGCATTTATACTGGTACTGGTACATGTACCGCCGTCAAAGATCTGTAAAATTATACCGTCGGTCATCGCCCGTTTAATAAATACGTTCGGGAACAATGTGGTATGTGAAAAACGGCAAGGCAAATCCGTAGATTTTATACTGATGAGAAAGAAAACTTGTAGAGATGGGCAATTTTCCGGGATATCCAATACAGTACATTTCTGTAAAGTTACCATTCATCGAAGTTTGAGAATAAAAACACGAAACAGAAACAAAGATTTTATCAGAAACATAGAACGCTCATATTGACATCTAATTTAAATGATCTTGTCACTCAAATATCATTATTTCAGTTCTTGCAAGCATTTCACTTCAAACTTCCAACAAATGAAATAGATTGATCAAGCTGTCCGTTGGAGTTGAGAACGTATATTAGAGAAAAGACACTCTACGGCGGAACAAGGGATTAGCGTTGTGGATTTAATATGAAAAAGAGAGAGAGAGAGAGAGAGGCAAGCAGTCAGACACACACAGACAAACTGGCACACAGAAAGAGATACACAGACAGATAGATAAATAGATAGATAGAGAAAGTGAGATGGGGGTAGGGGAAAGAGATAGAAGATAATATATTTAGATAGAAAGATACATAGGGAGAGAGAGAGAAAGAGAGAGAGAGAGAGAGAGAGAGAGAGAGAGAGAGAGAGAGAGAGAGAGAGAGAGAGAGAGAGAGAGAGAGAGAGAGAGAGAAAGATCAAGTAGATAGACAGGCAGAGAGAGAATGAGAGGGGGATTGGCGAGGAAGTATTTATGTCCCATTAACCGTCTGTCAGTCAATGTCAAAGGAGAAAAAACTTGAAAGATTAGGATAACCTTCGTAATGACATTTCATATTTCTCATTAATGTATATGTTTGTATGTGTGTACTTGTGCATGTCAATATTTATTGGTATGTGTATATACAGCGTATATGTATGTTTAGATGCATGTATATGTATGTATGTGTATGTGTCTGTATGTGCGTGTTTATGTGTATGTGTGTGTATGTGTGTATGTGTGTGTGTGTGTGTGCGTGTGTGTGTGCATGTGTGTGTGTCTATGTGTGTGTGTACGTATGTATGTACATGTGTATACACAGGTAAATGTGTGTATTTACTTGGGTATGTGACTGTTTGAGTGTGTGTATGCAGGACCTCTCTCTCTCTCTCTCTCTCTCTCTCTCACTCTCTCTCTCTCTCTCTCTCTCTCTCTCTCCCTCTCTCTCTCTCTCTT
>BOPN01010711.1:17500-20929 GCA_017312705.2 Penaeus japonicus
TATATATATATATATATATATACATATATATGTATATATATATATATATATATATATATATATATATATATATATATGTGTATATATATATATATTGTTATTGTTATTGTTATTATTTATATTATTATCATTACCATTATTATCATTATCACTATCGTGATTATTATCGTTAACATCTTTATTATCATTATTGTTATCATCATCACAATTATTGATATTGTTATTTTTGTTATTATTATCATTATTATTGTTGTTATCACTATTATCATTATTATCATTATTATTATTATCATTATAATTATCAATCTTATCATTATCACTACAATTATTATCATGATTCCTGCTATCATTATTATCATTATCATTATCATTAATGTTGTCATCATCATTATCTTAATCATTATAATTTTTGCTATCACTATCATTACCATCATTATCATTATCATTTTCATCATTATCGTTGCATTTAGTATTTATTTTCTATCGTCTTGTTAATGTTACCGTCAGTAATACCACGATTAGTAAGCATCAGTTTTTCATTATTATCATTAATCATTGTATCAATATTAAAATCATTGTTTATATTCTCAATACCATTAGCGGAAGTCAGTTACATCATAATTAAAATCATAATCACCTTATCATCATTATCATCATTATCATCATTATTACTATCATCTTTATCAATATCATAATCATTATCATCATCACCTATATCAACATTATTATCAACATCACCATCATCACCACAAGCGTTATCAATGCAATCACCATCACTCCCACACTCTTTCAGCGAACAGAAGAGTCACGCACTATCGAAGTGCAAGATGCAACACCACGTTTTCTATTGCATAGCTTGACTCTCTAGATTTAGAACGCATACTGCAATACCAGTCTATAGAATTCGTGCTAATCAACATCATTGTTATTATCTTTGATCATTGGTGTCATTGTTACTATTATCATTACTATTATTTTTATCATCATTATTATTATCATTGTTATCATTATTATTGCTATCATCATCATCATCATTATCATTATTATCAATATTATCATCATTATTATTATTAACACTATTATTATTATTATCACTATTATTATTATTATCATCATTTTAAAATTATTATCATTATTGTTATTGTTATTATTATTATCATTATCATTATTATTATTATTATTATCATTATTATTATTATCATTATTATTATCATTATCATTATTATTATTAGTAGTAGTAGTATTATCATCATTACTATTATTGCTATTATTATTTTCAATATTATTATCATCATCATTATCATTATTATTATTATTACCATTATTATCATCATTATAATTTTCATTTTCATCATCATGGTTATTATTATTGTTATTATTATTATTACTATTATCATCATTATTATTATCATTATTGTCATCATCATCATCATCATTATTATCATCATGCTTATAATTATCTTTGTTACTGTTGTTATTGCTATTAATATCATAATTATTAGTATGAGTAGTAATAGTAGTAGTAGTAGTAATAGTACTATTATCAATATCATCATTACCATCATTATCAGTATTATTTTATTATCATCATCATTATTATCAATGTCATCACTATCATTGTTATTAATGCTGTCGTTGTTATCACTAATATCATTATCATCATTTTCATTATTGTTATCATTACTATCTTTATTATTATTATCATTAGTATTATTATTATTATCATTATCCTTATTATTATGACCATTATTTTTATCATAATTATTATCGTAATGATGATACTCTGCCCTAATTAATAGTATCATCTTTATTATTATCATCAATATCAATATCATTCTTCTTCTACTTCTTCTCCTCCTACTCCTTCATCACCATCATCATCAGCGAGAGATAACAAAGGCACGGATGTTGTTGTTTTTATTATCATTATTATTATTATTATTGCCTATTTCATGTTTTGGTTGCTTGTCTCTTTCTGTTGGCGGTGGGGACTGTGAGTAGGTAGGTACGTAGGTGGGCAGGTGGGTAGGTAGGTAAGTAGGAATGTAGGTAGATAGATAAGTGCATGGATGGGTAGATTGATCGATAAATGAATGAATAACCAGAGAGGCAGAGAGAGAAAAAGAGAGAGAGAGAGGGAGAGAGAGAGAGAGAGAGAGAGAGAGAGAGAGAGAGAGAGAGAGAGAGAGAGAGAGAGAGAGAGAGAGAGAGACAGAGAGAGACAGAGAGAGAGAGAGAGAGAGACAGAGAGAGACAGAGAGAGAATTAGAGAGAGAGAGAGAGAGAGAGAGAGAGAGAGAGAGAGAGAGAGAGAAGAGGAGAGAGGAGGAATTGAAAGATTTCAAGATAAAGGCCTCTACCTTTACCCAAAAGTCCTTCAAACGCCATGCTTTTTCTTCCCACGATCTCTCGTATTTTCTCCTATTTATTCCTAAATCCATCTCGTATGTTTGCATCCTCTGGCACGTTATAAAGTGGTTTCGGTGTTCCCTAACTAGTCCATGTACATGCAAGGACTTCCTGTCGATCGTGCGGTGACAGGGAGAGTGCCAATATAACCTCAGTAAGACTGGCACTATTTGCAGGCACTCCCCCCCCCCCCTTCCGACCACCTCCCGTCTCTCTTCGTCCTCCCCTTTCTCTCTCTCTTTCCATTCTATTTGATGTAGGAGGGGGAGAGTAAAGTAGTGAGGGGTTGAGAGAAAGAGGGAGAGAGAGAGAGAGAGAGAGAGAGAGAGAGAGAGAGAGAGAGAGAAAGAAAGAGAGAGAGAGAGAGAGAGAGAGGGAGAGAGAAAAAAGGTCACAAAGAGGTACGGAGGTATTGTTTGATCACCAATTTGGACATCGCTGCTGCCTCTCCACAGGCAAGAGCATTCAGACACCTACCTCTCTCCTCTCCCTTCCCTCCTCTCCCTCCCTTTCCTCCCTTCACCTACCTGCCTTCTCTGCTTCCTTTCCTATTTTCCCCTGCCTTCATTTCCTTCCTCTCTTTCCCTTTCTCCCTTCCCCACCTCTTTTCTTCCCCTTCCATTCCTCCCTCCCTCTCTCATTTCCCTTCCCTTCATCTCTCTTCCTTCCCTCTTGTTCATTCCTCCTGTCCCTCTCTTTCTTCCCTTCCCCTCCGCACCCTCCCTTCCCCTCCGCCCCTTCATGCCCTCCCCCTTTGGCCGTGATCTGGCACCCTTATGGCCGTGGCACAGATTCGCACGCGGTGCCAGTGGAGACAGCAAAGACAACAGGCACGGCACTTGGTTCCCTGGATATTGGGGAGAGGGTCTTTTCAAAGGACTGCCGGTCCTCACTTGGCCGACCCGACGGCTAGACTCCTGTAATGGGTGGCACTCTCTCACTTTCTCTCTCTCTCTCTCTCTCTCTCTCTCTCTCTCTCTCACTCTCTCTCTCTCTCTCTCTCTCTCTCTCTCTCTCCCT
>BOPN01010712.1:0-2500 GCA_017312705.2 Penaeus japonicus
TCTCTCTCTCTCTCTCTTTCCTTATCTCTCTCTCTCTCTCTCTCTCTCTCTCTCTCTCTCTTTCCCTCTCTCTATCTCTCTCTCTTACCTCCAACATCCTTCCTCCCTTCCCTCTTTCCCACCATCCTTAACCCTCCCTCCCCCCTCCCCCTCTACCTTTCCCCCCTCCTCCATCCCCCTACTCTCACTCTCTATCTCTTCCCCTTCACCCTCCTCCCTCCTCCTGAACCCCCCCCCCCCCGCCTTCTTCCCACCCCTCGTGTCACTCTTCTTTCCCATGAGTTTCCAAGACCTCAAGTTGCCCCTTGCGCCCGGGTGACGTCAGGAAGCTGCATTCTAATGAGTGATGACAATAAGATAAGCAAAGATAAAAAGAAAAGTGGAGAAAGAAAGAGAGAGGGAGAGGGTGAGAGGGTAGGGGAAAGGGGAGGGCGAGGGCGAGGGAGAGGAAGAGGGAGAGGGAGATGGAGAGAGTGAGAGGGTAGGGGAAAGGCTGGGGGGCGAGGGAGAGGGAGAGGGAGAGGGAGAAGGAGAGAGAGAGGGGTTAAGGTAAGTGGGGGGGGGGGGGGCAGAGAGAGGGAGAGGGTGAGAGGTAGGGTCAGCGCGTCCGGGTTAAATAGTATGTCACGGCTGGATATATTTCCTTACACAGAGGGGGTCAAGATGGCTGTGTTATGTGTGATAAGTGTGATATGTCTTATCAGATTTATTTGCCTCACCTGCTCTGTCGGCGCGATACGAAGATCGTAGCGAAAGAGGCAGATTGATAAAGAGGGTAAGGGAAGACACGGCACTAAAGAGGAAGAGGAAAAAGAAAACATGATAGTTATGGAAGGCTGGTAAACATAGTATAGAATGGATCATGTAGGAATAGTAAATATGAGGATTTTTATTTGTTTTGAATTAAAGAGAAATTAGAAATTGTCAATGTATATGTTAAATAGTTTATCTGCCATTCAATTCCAATGTTTTGCATAAGCATTGATGTTATTTCCTAATTCAGGATTTTAATTACTTTCAAGTCCGCCTCATTATGCAATTACTAGGTGACTGACGATTCATAGATAAAGGGAGAATCGAAGTCAAGAAATGATGATAGAAAATAGAGAGAGAGAGAGAAAAAAAAGAGAGTAAAACCTCTAAATGTAAATAATGTGTCAATAAAACTGTAATAGTGATAGGAATGAAAACAACATCCAAAGCATCCAGTCTTCTTGGCCATCTCCATCGTTTTAATCTCTCCCCTACTCACCTTGACCTGACTTGACCTGTGCAATGATTCAACAACAGGAATTGCAGGTACGACACAGCCATCCCCTCCTCCTACCCCCTTTTCTCCCTCTCCTCTTCCCCCTCACCGTCCCACCCATTGTCTCCCCTCCTTCTGCCCTCCGCCCCTCCCCACCCCCCTCCGTCTTTATCCCTTCTCAGTCCTCTCTCTCCGTCCCCTTCCTATCCCCCCCTCTCCCAGCCTCTCCCACTCCTCCCCTCTCCCCTTCATTCCCTTCTTGTCCTCTCCCTCCACCTCCCCCATCCTCTTCCTCGCCTTCCCCTCCCCCTCCATCCCTTCCCAGGCCTCCCCTTCCCTCCCCCTCCCTCTCCCAGTGTCTTCCTCTCCTTCCTCCTCACTCGCACCTTTGACCAAACGGAATGTGACCTAAGATAAAGACCACTGGCTAAGGTCACAGCACACCCGTCGTGCCATGCCAGCTCCGACTGAAACCGGAAGTGGCAGTGTCATGGGCAGGCCGTCCTGAATTCGTTTGGGGAGGGGGTAGGGGAGGGGAGACGGGGGAGCGGGAAGAGAAGAAGGGAGCACAGGGAGCATGAGGGGAGGGGGTGGAGGGGGGAGGATGGGAAAGAGAAGAAGAAGGCAAAGGGAGGCAGAGGGGGGAGGGAGGAAGATGGTAGGGAGCGGAGAAGGAGGGGAAGGAAAGGGGGACAGAAGTAGGAGGGGAAGATGGGGAGGGGAAAGATAGGAGTTAAAGAAGGTTGAGGATTATTTAGAAAGAGGAGGGGGTGAGGGTAGAATGAGCAGGAGGGTAGGTTGGGTCTACAGGAAATAGGGTGGAGGGGGGAGAAAGAGGAAGAGGAGGAGGAGGAGAGGGAGAAGTGAAAAGGAGGAAGAGGAAGGGAAGGAGGGGAGGAGGAGGAGATAAAGGCGTGGATGGGGGGTGGGATGGAGGTTGTAATTTGTGGAGAGATATTACTCATATTATTCCCTGTTATACCAAGTTACTGCTGTTATTATGCATCTTCTTTTATGAGGAAGAGGTTGCTCTCTCTCTCTCCTTATCCCTCTCTCCCTCATTTCCACCCCCCCCCCACTCTTTCCTCTCCCACCATCCCTTCCTTCTCCATCCCCCTTCATCTCCCAACCCCCCTTTTCCTCCCACCTCCCTTCCCTCCCCTCCCTCCCCTTTCGTGCCAAAACCCCACAAACTTTGACGATAACAAACATTTGTACAGCTGGCAACCTGTCGCTTAAATCAAACAACTC
>BOPN01010712.1:7500-10000 GCA_017312705.2 Penaeus japonicus
AGGCAGAAAGTGACAGACCGACAGGTGAATTCCAACCACGAGCCAACAATATAAACAAGCTTGATAAGCAGTGACCTTTCCCCCGTCGTTACCACAGCCCGGGTATCGCTTGAGGTATGGTAGGCTGATACCAAGACCCAGTTCACAGGGCCAGAGGTTGGGACTGGGCGGGTGGGCGGGTGAGTGGGTGAGTGGGTGGGTGGGTGAGGCATAGAGGTTGGGGTGAAGGGGTTAAGGGAAGGATGGGAGAGAGGGGGGGAGAGAAAGAGAGTGGGGGGGAGAGAAGGAGAGTGAGAGGGGGGGGGAGGGTGAGGGGGGGGGGGGGAAAGAAAGAGAGAAACCAACAGAATAGAAATGGAAGAATGAACATGAATAAAGGAGATGAATGATGAGAGCAAAAATACGATATAAATAGCGATAAAATGAGGAATGAAGGACAAGATAAAAGGTAAACGACAGGCAAATTCCCAAGTACAAGAAGGAAAAAAGCCAGGAAGACATCGATAAAGATAGAAAATGGAGTAGCTGAGTAAAAAAAACAAAAACGGAGTAGCTGAGTAAAACAAATAGAATAAAAAATAGAGTAGCTGAGTAAAGACAGAAGATAGAAAACAGAGTAGCTGAGTAAAGACAGAAGATAGAAAACAGAGTAGCTGAGTAAAGAGAGGTATTTACCTTAGTAAATACAAATAGAAAACGGAGTACCTGAGTAAATTAAAATAGAAAATGAAGTACCTAAGTAAAAAAAGAAAATTGAAAACGCCATACCTGAATCAAATACAGAATAAATAACCAGTAAATGAACAAAGAACAATAAGAAAAAAACGAACCTAGGCGAGAAAGCGAATGAAAACAAAATAAAAAGCCAAAGAAACAAACACACAGGACGATTAGTATATATATGCTGTAGTCATCTCACCTTACAAATGACCCCAAGTGTTTTTACATCAATGTTTACAATGGAAGAATTACAATGATGATGAAATTAGGGTCATTAAGGGTAGTGGAGAAGGCTAATGATCATGGTAATTGCGGTAACTATCTGTCTCCGGTGTAAAATGGGCGCTTAAGTATATGGGCTGTATTGGTACGCGCGTGAGATTGCATTTGTTTATTACTTGTGTGTGTGTGTGTTTGTCTGTTTGCGTTTGTGTGTCTTTTGCGAGTGTTGTGTCTGATGTTATTTTAGACTTTGGTTGATGGTAAGGATTGTAGTGATATTAATGAGATAGTAATAGGCAGCCTGGTGAAATGATGGTAGTTGTATTATTAACCCATTGCAGACGGAGATAAATTTGCTTGCCCAGCCTCCAGGATAGGTTTTATTTTAGAGAGAGACCACTTGAAGCAATATAATTTGAAGCATCCAAATCTCTTTCAGTCATTCATTGTAAAACTAGAGCGGTTTTTGTGTTTTATTTTTGTGTGTTTTATTGAGTTTAGAGACTTATATGTGCCGTATGACAGGCTCTATCAGTGCTGCAGTTGACTAAAATTGTAGTATGTTATCCATATTAGCTCATTATTTCTTCATCCTCATGTGATAGAAGTATTGCTGTTTTATGCAGGAGGACAAAAGGCGACTTTATTTTTTTCGTATTTTGTGCTGTCATGAACGAATACGAAACATATAACCACCTACAATAAAGATAACAAGAAGAGGTAGGAAAGAGGAATGAAACCTACAAACTGCTTGTGACTGTGAGTTACCACAGTGAAAGACATCCATATTGGCACGGAGCATTTAGACACTGGGTATGGATTGAGTCACCTTCCTCTTCTCGTTCTGCCTGCACATCCTTCATCGGCGGTACTTTAGAGCAAGGGTTCATCAACTTAGTGTGTGCCATCGCTCTATAGAGACAGTGCTTGCTAGAGACCGTGGATGGGTGCCATTCTAAGGCTCTCTCACCTGCTGGTGCTAGAAAAAAGTGGTGCCATCTAGGTTTTGGACGTTAAGCTTGCACGATATTACGGTAATTATAGTAATTAGGACTGCAGTAGCCATCATCACTCATTCCTTTTTCATAGCAAAATAAAATAGCACAGTGATCCAAAATCCCCGAACGTCGTGTACGTCATGACGCCCGTCGTCAGGCCAAAGCTCCTACGTCATGTATATCATGACACCCGTACGCAATGGGTTAATACGGATGGTAATCAAATTGATATAAAAAAACGCCGATCACACACACACACACACACACAGACACGCACATACACAAATACACATACACACACACACACACAAATACACATACACACACACACACACACACACACACACACACACACACACACACACACACACACACACACACACACACACACACACACACACACACACACACACACACACACACACACACACACACACACACACATACAGGGTTGCCAAGGTGACCCAAAACAAACACGCCTCCACCAAATCGGACAAGAACACAAACAAGAACACGGCAAGATCAGGTGGACAAAGAGGCGACCTTGAGTGGACAAATGA
>BOPN01010713.1:0-2500 GCA_017312705.2 Penaeus japonicus
GTATATATATATATGTATATATATCTATCTATATCTATCTATCTATCTATATATATATATATATATATATATATATATATATATACATATGTATAGTTACAGTTCAATTTACAGTTTACGAACAAGGGTGCTAACTCTACTGTAGGGGGCACAGCGGTTCGCCTTGACCCCTGATAACATATCTGTTATACTGGAAACGGCATCATCATATCTCAATACGCACCTGATAGTTTATGTAATATCTATGTAAAACAATTTCTTATCAAAGGTGCCTTAGCGCTTCCCAATACCATTACTGTTTTCTTATCGGCTTAAGATTAGCCGACCTTGGCAGCAGACCTTTAAACGAAGCCTCCAGTATTTTTCTCGGTTCGTAAAAGCTGCCGCGACGCTTCCATTTAACCAACTTCCCTCCACGACTGACACGTTTGGCTGGTACGGTATGGTTAAACTATAGCTGAGATTATCGCAATAATGTTTGTTCAAATAAAACGGAATCCTATTTTTGGCCGAATACTGTATTTGCAGTGTAGGATATAATGGTTATTTGACAATTTCCTCACTTATTGCTATTACATGACTGTTATCTAGTTAAAGCCTTTAACAGAATCCCAATACATTTGTTGCCTTCACATTTGATATAGCTGAATAACTTCTGCCAGACCTGATAAGCTCATGCAGATAGTATTTTCCTTTCACTTTTATATGCAAATCGTGTACAACTTTTCTGACTTATTTCTACATGTTCGAACATAAACGTTTCATAAACTTAGACTACTGAACTTTAAAAGTTGTTCATTAAGGTATTTACATTATGTGTACAAATGTTTCTTAAATACTAATAATTTTAAACGTTTCCTGTATAAATAGGAAATGTTAGGCCAAAAATTTAATTCATATTTCTCAAAAAATATTTTATATTGAGAAATTATTCCAATGTATTTATCATAACACTGCTTTGATGATTATTGAAAATCCCCCCCCCCCAAAAAAAAAAAAAAAAAAAAAAAAAAAAAAAAAAAAAAAAAAAAAAAAAAAAAAAAAAAAAAAAAAAAAAAAAAAATTGACATACTTTTTCAACAAAATAAACATGCTTTAGGTATTAATATACATAGACTAAGGCAAGGGAATGCATCTTTCTTTCAAATATATAATCAAATATGTTTACTTCCTTAATATTTCATACTCAATACAGTTTCTCAACAGTCGCCATGCTAATAATCATAACAAGTCATTTGTAAAGGATGATGCAATATAAAAGAAAGGCTGAAGTTCGGAAGCAAAAGTCCCTCAAAAGCCGTATCGCCAGAAGCACCCTGTCGCCAAGGCCCCTGGTCGAAGCGTCAGAGCTGGTGTCGTCTTGGCAGCCGGCGGCGTCTCTACTTGGTGGCGAGGAACATGCCCCAGGCCTGGTCACCTGCAGAACACCTTACTATCTTCTGTCTCCATCCGTCCACGATTTCCTTGTAGTCTTTTTCACTGTAATCCTGTGCAGGATACGAAAATAAAATTTGATAACCAAATAGATTATTTTTAGCTAGTTAAAGGTTTTATTAGATAAATATATCGATGCCCTTGACATTACCTGTACGAAGGCTTCACGTGTTGGTTCGAAGTATTTGAGTTCATTTTTCAGCACCGAGACGAAGGTCTGCGTCATGTCCACCGCCTCTACGTCCTTGAAGCCAGCGCCTTCCAGCACCTTCCCGTATGTTTCCACCGTTCGCAGGTCGTATCCTGTGGAGGGAGAAGATGGCTGTTACGAGCCAATCTCTCTCTCTCTCTCCGTCCCTCCGTCCCTCCCTCCCTCCCTCTCTCTCTCTCTCTCTCTCTCTCTCTCTCTCTCTCTCTCTCTCTCTCTCTCTCTCTCTCTCTCTCTCTCTCTCTCTCTCTCTCTCTCTCTCTCCCCCCCCCCCTCTCTCTCTCTCTCATTCTCTCTCCCTCTCTCTCTCTCATTCTCTCTCCCTCTCTCTCTCCCTCTCCCTCCGCCCCTCTCTCTCTCCCCCTCTTCCTCCCCCCGCCTCTCTCTCTCTCTCTCTCTCTCTCTCTCTCTCTCTCTCTCTCTCTCTCTCTCTCTCTCTCTCTCTCTCTCTCTCTCTCTCTCTCTCTCTCTTCCTCCCCCCCCTCTCTCTCTCTCTCTCTCTCTCTCTCTCTCTCTCTCTCTCTCTCTCTCTCTCTCTCTCTCTCTCTCTCTCTCTCTCTCTCTCTCTCTCTCTCTCTCTCCCCCGCCTTTCTCTCTCTCCTTCTCTCTCTCTCTCTCTCTCTCTCTCTCCCCCGCCTCTCGCTCTCTCTCTCCCTCTCCCTCCCCCCTCTCTTTCTCTCTCCCCTCTCCTCCCTCTCTCTCTCTCTCTCTCTCTCTCTCTCTCTCTCTCTCTCTCTCTCTCTCTCTCTCTCTCTCTCTCTCTCTCTCTTCCTCCCCCGCCTCTCTCTCTCTCTCTCTCTCTCTCTCTCTCTCCCTCCCTCCCCCCCTCTCTCTCTCTCTCTCTCTCAAGGATTGAAC
>BOPN01010713.1:15000-20885 GCA_017312705.2 Penaeus japonicus
ATATAAATATATATATTTATATATTTATGTATATATATATATGTATATATATATATATATATATATAAATATATATATAAATATATATATATATATATATATATATATATATATATATATATATATATATATATATATATATATATATGTATATGTGTGTGTGTATGTGTAGTGTGTGTGTGTGTGTGTAAACATACATACATACATACATACATATATATATATATATATATATATATATATATATATATATATATATATATATGTATGTATATATATACATATATATGTGTACATATATATGTATAAATATCTATCTATCTATCTATCTATCTATCTATCTATCTATCTGTCTATCTATCTATATGTGTGTGTGTGTGTGTGTGTGTGTGTGTGTGTGTGTGTGTGTGTGTGTGTGTGTGTGTGTGTGTGTGTTAATTTGGTTTATTTTTACATACGTAAATGTGCTCGAAGAGCTTTTGCTTCTCCGGGATGTGGAAGATGCTGTCGCGGCTGTAAATGACGTCGTATGACTCTTGCTCGTAGTCTACGGTGAGGATGTCACTGATTTCGAACTGAAGCTGCAAGAAAGATTCCCAACAAGGGCTTAGTCACCAGAGAGACAATCATTAGGCCTATTTGACCTCACCTTCTTATTACATTTCTTGAATTTTTGTGAAACAAATATTTTATTTTCTTATTCTTATCACATCATTTCTGTTATTAGCGTTATGACCATGATAATAGTGACGGTAGTACTAGGGACGATAGTAATAGAAAATTCGAAGAATGTGGTAAACTAATGGCAAGCGCTTGTAGAACCGTCTATGCTAAACAGAATATATATGATATGTCCCTGGCAGCAATGGGCTAAGCGCGAGACCCTGACTCACCCTTTTCTTTAGAGTTTCCTCAAGCTTTCCCTGGCGCTCAATGGCGATGTGGATCATGTTGGTAGAGAGGTCGACCCCGTGGACGTGAACCCCGTAGTGCCGCGCCATGTAGAAGGCTGACCCTCCGGTGCCGCAGCCCACGTCCAGCACCCTCATGCCGGGACGCAAGTTCAGACGAGTGCAGAAGTCCTGCGGGTTGAAAAAAGTTGATTATCTTAGACATGTTCCGATTCTTTAGAATGCAGCCAGCTGATTTTGATTGCAGTAATGCTCTTTGTTTATAAAAATGCCTAAGTCTTCACCCTGTTTGTCGCTTCTCCGCCCGTCGACCACCACATGTAGCCGTGGGCTCGCTCTCTGCCGAGAATGTTCACCACGGAGTACTCCCTCTGCAAGAACTGGCTCAGCTGGTCCGACTCCTCGCCCTCCACGCGCCGGGCCAGGAAACACAGCTGGTTCGGGTTGCCATGATACTGCAGGCCAGTTGCAAGAGACACGAAAACGTCGTTATTATTGAGACCTTCTTTAAAGACAGAAATCTCTGTGGCCAAGAAACTACATTGCAATCACTTTTATTAGTCACTAAGTGTTATTGCTCACGACAATAAAGTCTTACATGAATATAGGTAAGGATGCTTTTGCCACGGAGGATCTTGTACAAAGCCTGGTCTTCTGTTGTGACGGAGTGAAGCAGACTGCAGTATTCCAGGGGGGTGCGGTAGAGTGTCGGGTTCTCGTTCCTCTTTACATTTCCTGAATTACCAAATTCGTGTAGAAATTTCAGCAGAAATGAATATGTTAGTCTTTTAATTAAAGAACTCCTTCAAAATCTATAAAAAAAAATATAAATATTTTCACTGTTTATACCAAAAGCGAACCGATAGCTTATACTCAAGACAAGCCCTCAAAGTAAAAGTAGAAATGGTTGTAAAGGTTTATCAGTCTTACCTGACTGATGGTAGCATGATTCTCTCACAAAGAAGTGTCCACCTGGCGAAAGCCACTTCATGGTGCGTTCGAACACACCTCTTGTCTCCTTGTCCCCGAGGTACATGAAGAGCCAGTTGCTGAACACTAAATCAAAGCTGCCAGCAGGAAAATCTAATCTGGCGGGAAAGTATATGTGGTGAGTGCGTGCTTTGAGGCTGAACCTCTTTCTCTGTCGTCACCTGTCTGTCTCTCCCTCTCTGTCTGAATGCGTCCCTCCCTCATTTGTTAGTGGACGATCATATATAATTTCCGACTATTGCGCCGAAGAAGTTTAAGCAGTAGCACACGTGTACTCACTTTGTGACATCGGCACACATGAAGCTGATGTTCCCCATGTGTTTGTTATCCTGCTCATTTTTGTCGATATATTCTTGCATAAAATCCACAGCTGTTACGTGGCCCGCTACTGTTGCCAGGTGCGACGTGAATCGCCTGTCGAAGCCCAATTATTGTAAAATGCAACTACTCGTGAAGAAATAAGTAAACTTTCATAATACTGCTTACCAATAACCTGCTCGTTTTACACCGTACGTACCCAATCCCTGCTCCAAGTTCAAGGACTCTCTTCCCCTGATAAGGAGGCAGGTAAGACAAGACTTCATTCTGTTCATTTTCAGCCAAGTACTTGGCATCGTTGGAGAGCATCATGGACTCGATGGAAGGGCTATACACCTGCCAGTAGCTCTTCATCTTCTGCCGCAACTCTTCTTCTCGCGTCATGGCTGCTGCAAGACAAGGAGTAAAAGATCGTATAGTGTAGAAACAATACAGCTGTGTTTAGATTTCGGTGCCTGTCAATCTGTACGAAAAGCATCACATATCTATCCTTATTAGAATTCAAAGTATTCAGAAATGGGTACAAACCGTTTGGTCTTATTCAACATGCACTATATTTATTCTCCTGGTTATAAAGTTATCAGTGGCAAAGTCTAAGATAAAATATTCGGTAAACTCTCAGCTGATGGGTCGTGGCGGTTCCTGTGGCGCGCGCGCACATACAAACAAATAAACAAAAAACACAACAACAAATAAACACACACACAGACACACACACACATACATACATACATACACACACACATACATACATACATACATACATACATACATACATACACACACACACATACACACACACACATCTAATCGCAATAGAGAGTAACGCATGGCCTGGTGTTTGATTATATTACTATAAAAACCTTTTACTACCTAACGTGAAAAATGTCACTATTTAACAAAAATCTGTTTCATTGAAAGAACATATTTCCAGGAAAAAGCAAGGCCTTCCTGACCATCCTGCTTCAATTCGTTGTCGTATTTACCGAATACGTAAATAAAGGACAACATAAAATTACAAGCACGGAATACTGACAGAGCTTGTATCTTACCAGGAGAAAATGAAATGAAAGAGAGGAAAAACTCTGATCAAAAACTCCCATCATTATCTATGCTTAATTGAAGTGAATCCATGACTCTCAGCCCATTAAAGATTGCGCAGCCCTTGCGTCTGAGAATTCCGGCGTGCAAGATAACGCTATCATCTGTCTTAACACGAATCGCCTGATCAGATCAAAATCCAGGGGAGGAAATGCTGTCTTCAGAAAAAAGAAAAAGAAAAAGAAAAAAAAAAAAAAAAAACGCTCCCGCAGATTAACCGATTCTAATTATAAAACTTATATTACTATTATCATTGATAATATTATCAATAGAAGTAGTGGCAATAACAGTGACATCAACAGTAACAAATACATCTACAATGAATGATTGAGGAAGATAGATATGTGATAGTACTAATAAAGATGACACAAAATAGTAAAAACAGTAGGAATAGTGGTAGTAATCGAATGATAATTACACTCAATGCAATAATCCAAAATAATACCGAAATTATGATGTTTCTACCAATGTCAATGATGATTACGATTAAAAGCATAATGACAAAATCGATGGCGATGACAGTTACAGTAGAATACTATTCCGGACACTGGAATCATTTGATATTTTGAGAATCAAACGATACCTAACAATTTACCGTGATTTCCATATGATTCTCATGATTTCTAATGATAATAACATTTTTCCTTCATAAAACATAACCACATCAATATACACAATCAAACACATGACATAAAAAAACCTTGTGTGTTTATTTCTGTCATAGGACCGTCAAGGACGAGGTCAAGACTTTTCTTTATTTGCTATCCGGATCCTATTAGTTTAGTGTCACGATGTGACTTGGAGTTAAGAGGAGAGGACTACCTACGTCTGCCTATAAGAGAAAGCAATATGCAAATACATTTGTGCGTCTAATCTACTGCATACTAAAAAGTCAGCTCCGGTGAGTGACTTTCAACTCCAATATATATGCCACTCCAGTTAGGCCAACGCGTTCACTTTCGGTTTCTGTAGTCAAGCTGCGGCCTTGGGCTTCGTTCTAACTGATCATGTTGTATGAAACTGATTTACGACGGTTGCGTTGTGATGAAATCTGACTGATGGCTATGTCAGTGGCAATTGCTCCGTTCTGCTAATAATAATTTTTTTGATGGTGAGATTGAATACGGATGTCTCTCAATTGAGCCAGCTAAAATGATTGTATCATTAAAAATTGAGTGAGTGAGAATGGATTTTTAAAATCATAGGTCTATAGGTAAAATTAATTTTGAAGGCAAGCATATATGTACTCAAATAATTTAAACCACTAAACGAAACAATTTTTCTAGCATGCATTGTTCTGGCATCTCAAGTCATCTCGGATCATGAAAAAATCTTCATGTATACAAGTACTTATTGATGACTTGCTGATACTTATTCGAAATACAAAGATAATAGTAAATAATTTCAGTTTTTAAGTTTGCGCTCACAACAGACCGGCATTTCAGATAATAACAGCTAATAAAAACAGTCCGAATCGTGTCTCGTCCTCACCCATTTTGCCGACGGTATGGTCTAAGTCCTTTCTCCTCGTCAGTAGACTCAAAAGTGATTAACTCTTTCGGTTCTTGCGTGGTTTTTATGGTCTAGACACGTGTGTATGTTTGTACGTTCATGATGAAGTAATGGAAATATCAGCAGAGGGCGGAGCCAGAGCGCCAGCCGTACACCTCTCCGGAGTCTGATTGGCCAACACGTTGCTAACCAGCTCCGCGCTGAAAGGGATCGCTACTTCGCTTGGAAATGATGATTTCGGCCAGAAATGGTGAACGTGTTGAGTACAAATCATCGGTGAATAGAGTGTTGAACCTATAATTCTAGTTACTAGACATCCTAGAAACACAGCTCCACCTTTTGGCCTAAAACAAACAAATAACCATGTAAAACGTTTCCATGAAATGAGTGGAAAAGGCCACTCCATAAAAGGCCTGTCCTTTTTTTTCCAATCCACTGTCTATAGCAACCGTACTAACAACAAATGTGTCGGACACCAGTCTACACTATACCATAACTATTCCATTAAGAATATGTATCCACAGATGTACAATTATGTACAATTATCCGCACGAGTATCTTTTTTTTCTTTTTCTTTTCTCTGAATCCAGCCTTTAGCGGCGCATGGTTACAGTGGCCGAAGGAAGCTAAGTTTTTGCGTTATCTATACCTTGTCACATGGCATGCGATTTATAGAGTTAATTTCATGTCCATTGCCATCACCAGATGGCAATCACTGGCCATATTTCCCTTCAAAGAAAAGGTTTATTTTATAATTACGATGTGTCTTACTTGTGACTAAAATCCGTCTCACGCAACCCATGTGTGTATATCACTTTCCTCATTATTTTCTGATAATTCTGAAAAAAAATATATTTAGTACACCCTTACACAACTATTATCTCTCTCTCTCTCTATCTCTGTCTGTCTCTCTCTCTCTCTCTCTCTCTCTCTCTCTGTCTGTCTCTCTCTCTCTCTCTCTCTCTCTCTCTCTGTCTGTCTCTCTCTCTCTCTCTCTCTCTCTCTCTCTCTCTCTCTCCCTACACACAAATACACCACACGCATGTATATATA
>BOPN01010714.1:10000-12500 GCA_017312705.2 Penaeus japonicus
AGGTAAAAAATTAGCCGTCGTTTTGCCCTCAGTATAGATGCGACCATGGTGGATTTACTGCTAATGGAAACTTATTTTCTTTTTTTCTTTTTTTCTTCTTCATTCTCCCTTTTTCTTAGATTTTTCGTTGTTTTATATGTTGTTTTTATTGTTTATTTTCTTTATGCAGTGTTTTCGTCTGTTGCGACTAGTATTTACTGCAACGAAGCATAGTCTTCTACATCTAATGGACTGATCTGACAAACGTAGGGTTTTTAATAGAACCGCACCTTCTATTCATGCATTTCTTTTATTCATTAATTTACCACCAGCCTTTTCTTACATCCACCGCTGGATGTACTTACTTTCACAGATTTTGGGTGGGTATGACCATAGCTTCATTATATAATTTTGTCAGCAAAGTGGTCAATCCGTCCAGTAATATGGGAGTACCAATGAATGTATCAAAATTAAATCAATATCTATTACATTTTCAAAATACCACAAATGAGAATGCGTAATACATAACCAAAGATTGCCCACATATATGCACAACTATAAATAATATTTCAGAATATATATATTACACCTAGGTAGATGTTATAACACTTTCGTAAAATTTTACATAAAGATCACAGTTTTCCAAATACTGTTGAAGAAATTGAACATCATGTAAACAATCATATACACAAACTATAGGTAATGATATATCATTTGATTGTTGTTGTTCTTGTATGATTGTTGTTGATATGTTTTTGTCTGTGATACGTTATTATTCGTTATATTTTTTGTTGATATACTGTTATTGTTTTCATTATTATCATTATTTCATTATATACATTATCGATGTTATTAGGATTACTGTTATTATTATTGTTGTGAATATCATCATCATTATTTTTATTATAATTACAGATACAGTAACTATTATCATTCTTATTATTTTCATTATTATTACCATTATTGTGTCGCATTAAAAACTATAATTTATATTTATTGTTGTCGTTATGTTTGTTATAATCATTGTCAGTGTCATAATCATTTATTATTTTTATCATCATTGTCATGATAATCAAAATATTTATGCTATGTCATTACTGTAAAATCAGTTATATGTAATGTACCAAAAATTTAAGCGTTGTACTATCAATAACGTATGGAAATCTAAGGGAATCTACGCCGTATTTAACTTACATGTATAAAAATACGTATATTACGCTACTACTTCGCGCATATCCTTTCAAAACACTGGAACTACCAATTTATAAAACACAGAAGAAGAGGGGAAAGTTACTATTAGAATGGGTGAAAACACTAATATATACGATGAACACGGGGTCAAAGGGAGAAAAGAAAGTGAACAAAATTAAGAAAAGTAAGTCTGAAACGGTGAGAAAGGGAGAACGAGATACGGAGAGAGACAATCTCTTTCTCTCTCTCTTTCCCTTTCCCTCTCTCTTTCTCTCTCCCTCCCTCTATTTCCCTCCCTCTCTTTTTCACTCATGCCACATTCTCTATCCCTACCTCTCCTCTCGCTTTCTCTCTTTCCCTCCACCTTTCTTCTCTTCTCTCTCTCTCTCTCTCTCTCTCTCTCTCTATCTATCTATCAATCTATCTCCCTCTCTCCCTCTCTCTCTCTCTCTCTCTCTCTCTCTCTCTCTCTCTCTCTCTCTCTCTCTCTCTCTCTCTCTCTCTCTCTCTCTCTCTCTCTCTCTCTCACCAACTCCTTCATATACTATGAAGTCATTAAACTAAGTTTAAGAAATTTACAACAATGATCACAAAATTAATATATTAATATCTTATTATTATCATTATAAATGGGGTTGTTATTGCTCTTTGTTTCGCTTTTACTGAAGGAGAGAGTAATGTATTTCCAATGAAAAAAAAAAACAGTCAAGAAAGTAATTACAAGTGAAAAATGGATAACTAGATGAAATAATGGAATGGCTTAATAGTTTCAAGGTGGTAGCCTCGCTGCTCTTGTGTTTTGTTGGAGGGCAAATGTTGGCCTGTAATGAAATTCTTGGCTTGTGAGTTTCTTTTGATCTCTATAAGTGTTTGGGTGATGTGCATGTGCATGTGCATGTGTGTGGAGAAGCTGGCATTTATACGTACATGCAGACTTTAAGAGCACTCTCTCTCACTGTCTTTCTCTTTCTCTTTCTGTCTCTTTCTCTCTTTCTCTCTCTCTTTCTCTCTATAATTCTATATCTAACTCTTTTTATTTCTCTTAAACTCTCTCTCTCTCCTTTATTCCGTATGTCTCCCTGTTTCTCTGTCTCTCTCTTTATCTATCTATCTCTCTCTTACTGTGTTCGTGCGTGTGTGTGTGTGTGTGTGTGAGTGTGTGTGTGTGTGTGTATGTTTGCGTGTGTGCGTTTGTTTGTGTGTGTGTGTGTATGTTTGTGTGTGTGTGTGTGTTTGTGTGTGTGTGTGTGTGTGTGTGTGTGCATGTGCATATATATAAGTATATCAATGAAACATAACTATAAGAAACCCATAGAAAACAGCATCCATG
>BOPN01010715.1:17500-20882 GCA_017312705.2 Penaeus japonicus
TTGTGTGCCTTCATAGCCGGAAACAAAACGTTTTTGAATCAGGGAATTGTTTATTGCTTTATTATTTTCTCTGTTCACATTCTATTAATCCATTGTTCATAGAATATTTTTTTATGTTATCAGAAAGAATGCAATAAACGCTTATGGCATATATGATTAAATGCATAAGATCGCACTGATGGAGGGAGAGAAAGTAAAGAGAAAGAGAAGGAAAAGTAAAAGAAAAAGAAAAATAAGAAGAAAGAGAGAGGCAGAGAAAATAACTGTCTGATAATTGATGTTTAATAATAGTGTTAATAGTGTAAATACCCAATTTTATATCTCCCTCCCTCTTCTCTCTCTCTCTCTCTTGCTCTCTCTCTCTCTCTCTCTCTCTCTCTCTCTCTCTCTCTCCTCTCTCCTCTCTCCTCTCTCCTCTCTCCTCTCTCCTCTCTCCTCTCTCCTCTCTCCTCTCTCCTCTCTCCTCTCTCCTCTCTCCTCTCTCCTCTCTCCTCTCTCCTCTCTCCTCTCTCCTCTCTCCTCTCTCCTCTCTCCTCTCTCCTCTCTCCTCTCTCCTCTCTCCTCTCTCCTCTCTCCTCTCTCCTCTCTCCTCTCTCCTCTCTCCTCTCTCCCTCCCTCCCTCTCTCCTTCTCTTTCTCTCTTCCTCCCTCCCTCTCTCCCTCTCTCCCTCTCTCTCCCTCCCTCCTCCTCTCTCCCTCTCCCTCTCCCTCTCCCTCTCCCTCTCTCCGTCCTCCCTCCCCTCTCTCTCTACTTTCCTCTTCTCTTACCTCTTTTAAAAGCAATAACTGTTTAATCTTTTAACGATTTCTACAGCTAATGTACAATATCAGAAATGTCATCAGACTAGCAAAATGTATATATTAATTAGATTATAAATAATAATTGGTTGAGTTTAATGGTTAATAAGTTATGAGGAACTAGAGGTGCTTTTTAAACTTGATAAAACATTTATTGGTACCTCGATTGGTTAAAAGCCAATTTTGATTAGATTATTCCCATTATTGTTATTTATAATCATTATTGTTATACCATTATGTTTATGAATATAATTAATGATGTTCCTTTTACAAAAAAATATTGTTGTTTTTATTATTGTTATTCTGATTATTGTAGTCAATATTATTATGTTTATCATCATAGCTATCATTATTATCATCATTATCATTATTGTTATTATCATTATAATGTTTATGATCATTATTAGCAATAGCATTATTATTATCGTTGTTATTGTTGCTGTTCTTATCATTATTATCATTGTTATTTTCATTATCATTATCATTATAATCATCATCAACTTCTTCACCATTATCATTATTACTACTGTTATTATCATTATCAAACAAAATTTTTGGTTATGAAAACCATTATTATTATCAGTACTCATATTTAGGGATTATTATTATCATTGTTATTTTCATTATCATAATCATAATAAATATCATCAACTTCTTCACCATTATCATTATTACTACTGTTATTATCATTATTAAACTGAATATAAATAAATAGATAGATTAATATATATATATATATATATATATATATATATATATATATATATATATATATATACATACATACATACATATGTAATGTATTTATATCTGTATATACTCATATACATATACATAAATATATTCTTACCTATTTATTTATTTTCCTTTTACCCTTTCCCACTTTATCAAAGAAAGGCCCAGTCAGGCCTACTTACTACCGAAGACGCCCCAAAAGGGATAGGAAAGGAAGTCAAAGGAGACAGATCAGGTCAGGCTCGTTCATGGTCTTTCACAAAGGAATAGAAGAGGAGCACGTTTAGGTTAGCAACTAGGATGGCATTTCCCGTTCTTCTCCGTGTACCATGGATAATGTCTTTGTACTTAGAACGATAGCCATGGTAAAGACGATAGAATGTGTATATGTCAATTTTTTTTTTTTTATTTTTTTTTTTTGGGGGGGGGGGTCGCAAAGCCCCTTTGAGGACATCAACAAATATGTATTTCACACCGAGAGAGTGTCTTGGACACATCAGATTTGTTACCTGATTCTTATTTTTTAGTTCTTTTTAATCGCATGAGTCATATTTACGATATTATCTGCTTGAGAAAAGCACTATGGCAAGCTGATTTAACTTAAAATGTACCTCACTTTGGTCGTAGAAAGTAGATAAAAATATTAATCTGAAAGAGAAGTGTCCAAAGACATAGATTTTTCATTCGCAGTTTGAAGTGTTTTGGGAATGTAAATATTTTTAATTTCGTTAAGAAATGCATTTCCTGCGCTACTTACTTTTCTAATTAGTTCTTTCCAAACTTCCTCTTTTTTTCCGAAATGAAAATATATATAATATTCAAATATTTTGTTTTTATAAGCAGAGAAAGACACATATAGACAAACAGACAGAGAGAAAGAGAGAGAGAAAAGAAACACTCCATAGGTAAAGAGAGAGAGAGAGAGAGAGAGAGAGAGAGAGAGAGAGAGAGAGAGAGAGAGAGAGAGAGAGAGAGAGAGAGAGAGAGAGAGAGAGAGAGAGAGGGGCAGTAAGTAGAGAGAAAAAAAAAAAAAAAAAAAGGAATAAGGAAGCCTCAATTGCCAGTTAAGTTGCAATCCCCAATTTCGAAACATTTAATCAGAATCCAAATGGAGAAAGTAAAGTCTTATAAAATCAACAAAGACTTTTTGGAAATAGATTAGCATCCGATTTTTCTATCCAGCCTCATTCTTAACACTCTGGATATTATATAGTTTCAATCATCTGCAGTGCTATGATTTGTTTTCTGTTATAAGACATTCTAAGAGTTATTTACATTTTTAGATAAATAAAAATAATAAAAGGAAAGAGAAAAATGATGGATGCATTTGTGTGCGTGCGTCTGTGTATGTGTGTGTGTGTGTCTGTCTGTGTGTGTGTGTGTGTGTGTGTGTGTGTGAGAGAGAGAGAGAGAGAGAGAGAGAGAGAGAGAGAGAGAGAGAGTTTGTATACGCATACTCATTTCCTTTGGCTTGAAACAATTTCCTTGGCTCAAAATATTATAGAATTGGAGGAATGATTATCTTACTTCATTTCTTACTGTCTGTGTGAGAGCGAGTTTGTTCAAAATTATCTATGACACTTTGCTCACCACTGCAGCTCTCTTTTATCTTCCGCTCTCTCTCTCTATCTTTCTCTCTCTTTCTTTCTCTCTCTCTCTCTCTCTTTCTTTCTCTCTCTTTCTTTCTTGCCCTCTCTCTCTCTTTCTTGCCCCCTCCCCCCCCCTCTCTCTCTTTCTTTCTCTCTCTTTCTCTCTCTCTCTCTCTCTCTCTCTCTCTTTCTTTCTCTCTCTCTCTCTCTTTCTCTCTCTCTCTCTCTCTCTCTCTCTCTCTCTCTCTCTCTCTCTCTCTC
>BOPN01010717.1:0-2500 GCA_017312705.2 Penaeus japonicus
ACACACACACACACGCACTCATACATACACACACACACACACACGCACTCATATACATACACTCATATACTCACACGTACACATATACACATATGTTCACACACACACACACATATATATATGCACATATGCCATCACTTGCTCCTCTTATAAGAAGCAGTACATCAGTGAGACCGGCGCTTGTCTCCCCAAGCGTGTATCGCAGCACAAGTACGCTATATCCAGGTGCCACACTAACAGCGCTCTCCGCTGCACAAGTACACTACATCCAGGTGCCACACTAACAGCGCTCTCTTCGTTCATCAATGGGAAACAGACCACCGCATGGATTGATCAGCTGTCCGCGTTCTCTTTCCTTCCGCCGATGTCCACGCCCGCAGACAGGCATCAACAGGCTTCCGAGTATAAACCTTAAAAGTGTTCTTCAGTCTACTTGCTTCCCATATCCTTAGACTGCTGCCCTACGCCGGCGACCCGTTTCGCATACCGCCCGACCCGGTGACCTGAGATGAAATCCAAGTGGATTTCGAACCTGTAGTCTTATTTCCTAAAACTTATGTTTTGTGGTTAGCGGGTTTTCTGCCACACACACACACACATACACACACACACACACACACACACACACACACACACACATATATATTATATGTATATATATATATATATATATATATATATATATATATATATATATATATATATATATATATATATATATATATACATATACATACATGCACAGACACACACACACACCTATATATATATATATATATATATATATATATATATATATATATATATATATATATATATATATATATATATATATATAATGTATATATATATGTATATATATATGTATATATATATATATATATATATATATAATATATATACATATATACACACAAACACACACACATATACATACATGTATATACATATATTTGAAGATTTTATCCAGATCTTATTGATATTTTGTGTATGAACATGGAGACAGCAAAGGTAAATCCTTGATACCCTAGGAATGGTTATAAATCAAGTAATGTAAGAAAACGCAGGCACCGAAAACGGAAATTTGCTTACACTCACGCCGGTGACATATTGGGGTGACAAACCCAAGCGCAGAGTGATTTGCATGCTTCTTGCAGTATATCTATCTTTAGAGGAATTAACTTCTTTTCGAGCGTAGTATACAACCGAAAAGCGAAGACAGCAAAAGGCGTTCCTGTGTTTATCCTCGAACTAACGCCAGATTGCCGAATTTTTTCCGTGTTGATTATTTCCGTTGAGGGACATCTGCTAACGATGGCGAGGTTCGCATGTTCATTGCAATCATCCATCTGCAGGAGCCTTACATAAAAAAAAAAAAAAAAAAACGTTATGTGACAACAAACAAACTCGTGCCTTCGGGTTACAAGACGAGAAGAGGAAAGAATGCAACACTCAGGTTTTTCGTTTAGCTCTTTGCTTTCCGACAAGAAAACAGATACGCCATTCTTTAGCAACGGGCGTATGGGTATGAAGGCGAGATACAGCGAGGCGCGCCATGCAGAAAATCACTTAAGAAAGCATTCGCCGCGGCGGGAGACAGGAATGTTGGCAACCGGTGAACACGCCAGGGGGGAGTGGTTGGGGAGGGGGGGGGAGGAGGTATAGGGAGGAGGAGGAGGAGGAGGAGGACATAGCGGTGAAAAGAATGATCTTTATTTTATAAACTAGCTTCATGTGTTCGTTTAAATTGTATAGATAGTAACAGATGCGTCTTTTGTGTGATCTTTATAGATACCATTTTCATGATTTCAACTGCCAATTAGTAACACCATCAGTTATACCCCAAAAATATTAACACTCTCACATCACCATACCAACCATATTCACTAATGTAACTACTATTACCTTCGTCATGACCAGTGCTGTATTACTGTAGGCTGTGATATCTAACCCGAATGAACAGGAATAAACAAACCCATGCTTTTACGCTCTCAAAACAAAGGCGCATCGAAAGCGTAAACAGCTGGATGTTTCAGTCTAACCTCGAATGCGATTCACATGAATTTCCAAATGAAAATTATGACAAAGAAACGAAAATATTATCTGTTTCTTTTGTGTATGAGAAAAACATTATTCTAATTTACAGTTTATGTGTGTGTGTGTGCATTAGCATGTGCGTATGCATATGAGTGGATTCGTCTTGATTACAGTTGAATGTTAATATGCTACGAGTAAAGAAGAAAAAACAAGTGAAGATGTATGGAACTACAAACCAACAGTGATAATAATTAGCGCACGACTTTGAGATAAACACAATATATTAATTTGATCTACATTATATGCGTCTGCCTGATTCGCATCCTGTGAGTACGATGGAATATATGTTTTATGATACAATTTCACAATTTCATGTCCCTACATTATTTTCGAAGACTTCCGTGACAAATGGTAAAGTAGTGTACATTTCGAAAATATACATTTCCCTCACCGTGTCATATCT
>BOPN01010717.1:10000-15000 GCA_017312705.2 Penaeus japonicus
ACTGCATAGAAATAGCTAGAATCTATTATCTTTCCTTCAAAATAGTAAACAAATGATATTTGTAGTTGCTTCATAGCAAGACTGGGGCCAAGGACAATTAAAGCATATCTTATATTCAACAAGAAAGAAGGCATTCAAGGTTCAATTTTATATTGTGAATAATCTATTTATTTTGTACCTACTCACTCTCCTTTAATTCCTTCTTTGTCTATTGCAATATAACATTCTGTATACCTATATTGTGTGCTAAAAAATTATAGAATGAATATATAATGACTTTTTTTCATTAATCCCTCCCCCTTTTGATAGTCCTATCCACTGCCCTGATATGAATGTTTTTAACACAACTACATCTTTTAATCTATTCAAATAAGGTTTTAATGGATCCATCCATTGTAAGATATTTCATAAATATTCAGAGATCTCTGTTGGTTATCTAAAGGATTCCCTTTACAGTTCAATAAAATGCTATGAAATAAAATGTACATCTGAATAAATGTAAAATGCCATCTGAATAATATACTACACATACTGTACATTTCTTTTCTACATGCTCCCCATAACTGTACACCTGATTTGATGGTTTTTAAAGCTGATTTACTTCATCTGCTTCTCCCAGGCTGTGGTTTGATTATCTGAAGTATATATCATCATCCATGGAATTCTCGAAGTATAGACTGGAATCCATTTTTTTTTGCTACATGAAGAATGTTTCCCTTGATGGTAAATAATCCCGACTTTGGTATTTCAAAGCTGCCTGATGTGGTGTTCCATTTTTATGACATTCTCAGTGTAATTCTATATTTCTCTGCTTTGTTTGTTTAGTTCTTTATAAACCACACGCATTTGCTTCAAATCAGGTACAAAAGGTGATTTACTTTATTTATATGTCAGATATTCTGTATTAACTCCATTGTTTGTTGATTCTGGTTTAGAAACCATGATCTGTTCTCTGCATTACCATATGGAACATCTACTACATGGAAAGTAATAGTGTGATGCTTCCTGGGATCTTAACAAGTAGATTATTATTTTTCACCATTAGAACTCTCCTAGTGCTGACTGATTTTGAGTTGTATCTTAGTGAAGAATGTGGTTTTATCATTACACTTATCTTTCAAAATTGAATTATATACGTCTCTTTATACCATTCGTTACAACTGCTACACTAAATCCTATTCTTGCTTACAACTGCTACACTAAATCCTATTCGTGCTCACAACAGATGGAAATTACTAACATGATTAAAATAACATGTCTTTAAGCATATTATCTGGCTAATCAGTTGAATCAATGTTTCATTATTCATGGCCTTATTTTCTTGAAATATTTTAGCTCTTTGTGCTCATTACTTTGAGATTTATCATTCTTTTTCAATTCATCAAAAACAGACTATTAAAATAAGATCATTAATAACAAAATGATCCAAAAAATCTTAGTCACAAAATCCAATTTTGTAAAACAATACATTCAGATGATATACATATTCATATACTTTTCTATCAGGAAATCAATACCTGTAATCTGTTTAAAGTATAATATTTGAGTTATATGATATGCCAATAAGTAAATGGCAACATTTCTGTATCATATTTTTTCCCTGCATTAAATAAAACTATGCTCAGTCCATCTTTTAAACTAGGGGATGCATGTATGATAATGTTAGTTTCTTATATAGTGTTGAAGTAATGTGCAATGTAATATTTGTCTTACCATCAATAAAATGATGGTATTTCAAATTTGAATCTGAAAACCTTTTAAGCTGGAAAGTGTCTCATTTCCCTTAACATGCAGGAAATCTATGCTCTTAAATACAGTATCATATTAAATCAAAAGTCTCAACTGTATATTGCTCATACACTGAAAAAGAACTAACTATTTTTTTCATACATTCCATCAAGTTTCCATCAATCATCCCAGATAGCTGTGTTCCTGGACCCAAGGTAATAATAAAAACACTGATATATATGTTATTTTCTTTAACCTTTATACATGAAATATTTACATGTTTGGACACTAGTATTCTAAGGTAATGGCAATTCCTTTTATTCATCAGGTATGTTAATCAAATGGATTTTGAGCTTCTAGAAACAGAAGCATTAACAATTTAAAATTTTCATTTGCTCTGAAACATCAATATCCCTCAATATCCCTTCCCTCCCTTATTAGAAGAAATAAAAGTCTGCAAATGAAAAACACCTAAACTGCATTTCATCAACAAACTAATCATAAATAAACACTACTGGGACAAAGTTACTGTTTCTTCGGAGGAACCCAGGCTTCAATCTTGGGTTTCGTGGTGGAGTAGGGCATGAAAGCCTTTTCAGTTCCACTTGTATTTTCCTCGTGGCCACTTAACCATGAATAACTCACAGGTGCTACCTACACAGATAAAAAAAGAAGAAAAGACAAAGAAAATCAGTCAAAAGAAAACAAGTTATGACTCATTCTATCTGGAACATAAGAAGATATATATATAATCTGTAATCAATTAATCTAGCATCTCATATCAAATACAACAAAATAACAAAATATAAAAGCCTAGTTCAACACACAAAGATATAATGATAAAATGTTCTAAATGCTATGTATTGTATCTCACCTCAGTTGGGGGCTTGTCAGTCTTGTGGTGCAACCAGCCAAACCATTCAGCAGGTATCATGGATCCATCATAATCTGTGCCTACACTGGGGTGGTACACGACCCATCTGTTGCGACCTGGAGACAAGGTTTTGGTTTAGTGGTGTGTCATGCCATCAGATCATCAGATACTGGGTATATTTCTACTTATACAATTAAACAACAAAGAAAAACTTTTGAAAGTACTTACCAAGCATGAGTTTTGGGTCTTCGTAGTATTTGTTACCCCTGGCATCTTCTCCTACTAAAGTGCCAACTTTCAAGTCATCCACTCTGTAAAAACGGAGAGTAGAGGCTATAAGATGAGGTAAAAAGATGAAAAGATTAGTTGTCCAAAAACTGGACAGCTAAACAAAACCACCTTCTAATCATAAATATACTCCTTTCTTACTTTTCCTGAAAAGAAACATTGGTTTCCAAAGAGCCCTTTTCATATATCCTATGAAATTTGATTAAAAGAAAATCCAAGAAATGGAGACAGGAAACTCTTACAGAAAATAAAGAAAAAAAAAATAAAAAAAAGTCAAAATAAAAAAAAGTCAAAGATTAAAAGAAGTCTTTTGGAAGGTGAGAGGTTACCAAGCCAAACATATTTCAGAAATCAAATTAATTTAAATAAAAAAGGGCCTTTTTGACAACATACCTTAGTAATTTTTCAAAATGGGAATGTATAAAGCAAAGTTTTTGCCTCAGCACTTCATGCTTCAGCAAAGGCCACCAGATCTTCTCTTCACACATTCGGCAAATTTGAAATGGATTATTATTTAAAATAAACCAACAGGGAGGTCTACAAACTCTATTTTGCCAGTACATACATAGTAGAGATTTATCTGCCTTTGTATGGGAAGTGTTGGACTTTATTGTACAGGTATAGTTTCAGACTGCAATTTTATACAGATTATATATTATATATTACACCTTATAGTGTAGTTTTGTAAGTTCTTTTTGGCCATTAACCTTTTCTCTTTGTGCAATTCTATTCAGTTAATCATGCAAATAAGATTTCATTACTTTTTTAGTAAATGTTTCATAGACACCCCCACGTCTGCACCAGGCCATGTATCATTCTCCACAGACTATGTTCATCCACATATAATCTGACAAGAAAAAACTTGAAGACTTTCTTTGTGATTTACTGTCAAATATGGAACTCATCTAAGCTTTACATTACATGAATGTAATGGAGATAGCATAAAGTACAGAGGCCATCACATTCACTTGACAATGTGCTATTACCATGCTGAACTGGACTGAAGGCCCTCCATCACAGATCAAAGCAAGTACCAAGAGGATTTGCAAAGAATGCAGCATATTTTGTTATGAGAAAAGAGTCCTGATATTACTGAAGAAAGACATACAATGACTCTAAAAACTAACCTTATATCTGTAAAGGTCTTCATTTTTGGAGAAAAAAAATCCACTAATTAACTTTTCTTAGCTAATTACACATAAGGAAGACTTCTAATATTATAAATTTCAACCAATCATATTATTTGACTTTCTTGGATTCATCTTGCTTGTACTTTGCTTGCCAAAGTGCTTTGAAAAGTCAAATTTCACCTGCGAGATGCTGCAGAGGAATTTTTTGTCCAGATGAACTATTGCAGACCTCCCTAACACAGCCACTCTCCAGTATATAGATAATCATACTTGAGAACTTTTTTAGGTATAGCTACAGCACATGACAGTATGAGTTATATGCTAAACTGCAAATCAAATTTATGATTTGTTGAATTATAGGAAATCTTTCATCTATGATCTATGACATTTGCTGTGAAAGTGAAAAGTTATGAGATGTAAAAAAAATAATACAGCTGCAACTTCAACCTGCATTCTTCACTGATAAACAACGGACTGATGCATTTTTGTTTTAAATGATATGCATATCACAATGCTTAACCCATTGCAGTAGGGGATAGATTTGCTTGCCCACTCTCCAGGCAGCTTCACACAACATACCTAAAGATAAGGGTAAGCTGGATTTGTGAAGCAGATGCTTCGCCAGGCTTATGTGTACTGAGGCGAGCCCTCCTGTGTCAGCGTATGCTGACTCATGAGAGATTGTGCCAACGCATGTTGACTCGATCCGAGCTTGGTCTCTACCCATCGTGCTGACCAGGCATGGTGGTGACCGCCAGGTGACAGTGGAAACTCACAAGCCTGGTTGGGGCTCGATCTGCTGACCACAGGGACGTGAGGCCGGCACGCTATCCATTGAGATATCCTCCAACATACCTAATTCTCATGCACTTGAAAAATTCCAAGAAATACTTGGAATCATAATAACAAGATTCCCTTTTCAAGAAATGCTAGCTTAGTAAAACCTGTAATTAACCCATTCATGACAGGATGTATTTTCG